>JACVTC010000050.1:662500-895000 GCA_016946835.1 Neocallimastix lanati (nom. inval.) | reverse complement strand
AATATCTTTCAATCACCTTTGAGAGGGGAGTCTTCTTTCCCCGATTTCATTATTTTGTATTTATGAGGCTTTTGTGGAATGCTTTATTGATTGTATATGCCTATTAGTGAATTTTTACACTATGATCAATTTGTATACTATTAGACCTAACGTTGCCAAGAGCATCGATGTTGAAAGGATAAGGCAACGAAGAAATATTTGATCTGTGAGAGGATGTGTTGTTGTTGTTTTTCCCTCTATGATGGTTCAAGAGATCACTGAAAAGAAGCTCTTCGTAATAAAGCGGCGTATAGGAAATGTCTTTTCATATTAAACCTTGCCTAGAGAGAGATCCACGATCCACGTCGACGCCTAAATGATATATATATAAAATGAAAGCATTATGATAAGTGAATAAAATAAATCTTAATGACCTTTGAGTGATTTCAAAAAATTGGTTATTTTCATTTGTGGAATAAATATATTTTTTAAGAAATATAATAATTAATATTTCTTAAGTAGTTGGGATGGGGATATATTTTTTCATCTGACTAGGACTGGTATTACTGTTGAAATTACTAGAAGAAAGACCATTACTACAATTTTTACTTTAGAAACTGTTATTATAGCTGCCTACTACTATTATTAAATTAAATTAAGCAGCTTTTAGAATTACATCATTATTAAAAATAAAATAACTACTAGAACCACTACCACCACTATTAAATAAACTAGTTTTTTGAATTACTAGTGCTACCATTATTTAAAAAAAAAAACAACTATTAGAAATACTACCACCATTATTAAATAAAATAACTATTAGAACTACTACCACCATCACCATTATTTAAATTAATGTATTAATTTTTTAAAAATTTTTTTTTTTTATAAAAAACAAGATTTTATTAAGAATTTTTTATATGTTTAAAAATAAATTAGAATTAAAGATTTTTATAAAAATGTAAATATATTAAAGTAATAAATATGATAAATATAAAAATGAAAATAGTTATATATATATATATATATTTTAGATATAAAAGTTTTAAAAATCATTAGATTTTATATTTAATTTTTTAAAATATTCATTTAATATTTCAAAAGTTTTGTAAAATTATAAACATATATGATATATGTCAATATCATATATAAATATATATTTTTATTTTAGATTATAAAATTTTTATATGCAATATATACATATATATATATACAAATTTAAAAGAATTTATCAAAAAACAATTAAATTAATCTTTACAATATATTTTATTCTATTATAATCAATATAGTATATGTATTTTAAAATTTTAATTATTATTATTATTATTAATTTTTTTTTCAGTATTTTTAAGAATCCTTAAAATAATAAAACGATAAACCAATCCAAATATAATATATTTAAATTATATAATAATATTATCTAAATATAAATATATATATATAATTTTTTTTAATATAAATAATTCTGTTTTTTTTTTTTTTTTTTTTTTATTTTTATTTTTTTAATTAGTTAAATTAAATAATAATAATTAATAATTAAGTATTAAAACATATATTTTTATTTATAAAAAACAAATAAATAAACAAACAAATAAATGAATAAATAAATCAATAAATCAATCAATCAATCAATAAATGAATAAATAATAAATAAATATTAAATAATAAATAATAAATAATAAATAATAAATAATAAATAATAAATAATAAATAATAAATAATAAATAATAAATAATAAATAATAAATAATAAATAATAAATAATAAATAATAAATAATAAATAATAAATAATAAATAATAAATAATAAATAATAAATTATAAATAGTAAATAATAAATAATAAATAATAAATAATAAATAATAAATAATAAATAATAAATAATAAATAATAAATAATAAATAATAAATAATAAATAATAAATAATAAATAATAAATAATAAATAATAAATAATAAATAATAAATAATAAATAAATAATAAATAATATTTTTACCATTATTTTTAATTCCGATATAGAATTATATGTAAATGAAGATTAAGATATAAACTTAGAAAATGAAAAAGAAAAAAAAAATAAATTGAAAATAAAAAGATATCGAACCTTTATACTTATGTCGATGCCAATTCTTATCATCGAACCACTAAATGAAAAAGCCGAATACACCAAAAAAAAAAAAAAAAAAAAAAAAAAAAAAAATTACGCTGATGATCGCTTATTATTATTTCATTTAGAAAATTGTGTTAAGCATCGAAACCAATCTGGACGTAAGCGATATAATAAATTACCAAAACAACTATTCCCTTGAAATAGAAAATAGTTGAGGTAAAAAATAAATCTAATATGGAGATATATTTTTTTTTTTTTTTTTAATTCATTACTCCCAACTATAAAAATATGTATTGAAAATCGAATATTCTCTTCATAAAAATGTACGAAATGATGTAACCAAGTATTGAGGATAAATACCAATTCGAAATAGATTGTTCAAAAAATATTAAATCACGAACGAAGTGATAAGATAAATATTGCATATGATATTATGTTCTTATTTTTTTGATTGCTCTAATTTCGTTTTATATTATTTTATTTTATATATAACCAAACTTTGAATTCTAAAAAATCAATTATGCCATCGTTGGAAACATTATTCAACATCGCCGATGATCTTGGTTTAAAAAAAAAAAAATCATTCTTTGTGCCTATTAAAACAGACGGATTAACGCCGATTTGGTTATTATCATCCATCATTTAATGTTCAGTGTCTCTGAGAATTTCGAGGTGGAATACATAGGTTGTATTAATTTTCGATCTTCATTTTAGTTTTCGATTGTGAATTTTTAAACCATATTTTTTTTTTTTTTTTTTTTATTTCTTTTTATATTCTTTACCACAGTATTGTCTTAAGATCAATGAATTTACACATAGCTACTCTTAATTCTTTAAGTTTTGACGTATTTAAGAGAAAGAAAAAAAATAAGAAATGCGGAAGTCTTTGCAATTTACAAAAATTTTATTAAAAAGGAAATGTACAATAACAAAAAAAAAAATTAATACCAAATGACAGTATTATTATTATGGATGATGCTTTAACTTATATGGTTTTACAAAAGGGATATTCTTTTTGAGAGTTATAGAGTTGAAAATACTAAAGGTTATAAAATTAAATTAGTAACCCTTAATTATTATAATTAATATTTAATTTTTAGCTAGACAATTAGTAGCATTTTTCTAAATATTATTTCCTATTCTAATTTATACTCATTTTCTTAATTAAAGTAATTTCATATAGAAATTTATGTTTTATAAAGTATTTAATATTTCAAAATAATTTAACATTTTTCAATTTTTTTTTTTTTTTTTTTTTTTTTTTTTTTCATTATAATTTTACATTAACTATTTAATAATTTTATCATTTATAATTTATGCTAACTTTTTAATATAATTATCTTATTTTATTATTAATTAAAGTTTCATTCTCTGTCATTCTGAACACTTTAAAAATAACAATAGAAAAGCAAAAACAACATTTTCAAGATGAAAATGGGAATTTGATAACCTATATTATTATGATATTTAGATATGATAGGGCCGGTAATAGGACGATAGGTAAATCGCACAAGGAAATGTAGATGGAGTAGAATATTTAAGTATTTGTTAAAAAAACGATTTAGTATGTATTTATTTAACAAATTCTTCTAATAATTATTGTGTTTTTAAATTATGAAACACCAAATAGCGTATTGTGACAACCTATATAGATATATACCAAGCCTTCATTAACTTAAGCTAAATCTTCCAATATGTATTGGGGAAAAACCATTTAATGATGCTTTGTTAAAAATGATGATGAATATCCATCTAAAATTCGAGTGGATAAAAATTGTGTAAAAATAATTAAAGGTCCTTCTGATAGTGAAGGACTTAACGTCTGTTGTGCAACTTTGTGTAATGTTTGCTATAAGTGCTACAATACTAACATGCTTTGCTTATTATCGTCGTACGAATAATCCTAAATAATTCAATACATACTATTAGCGTATGTAATAAGGTATTTATTTTTTTGAAATTTCGCAAATTATAATTAAATGATAAAGAATATAGGGTTATTAATTATTAAAAACTATATTTTATAATTTATAATTAAATGATAAAGAATATAGGGTTATTAATTATTAAAAACTATATTTTATAATTTTGGAAATTATATAAAAGTTTATTTTATTATATTTAATAATTTCTGTAATTTAGTAAATTTTAATAATAAACGTCAATAATTATTAAATAAAATTCTTAATTATTGTCCATTAATTATAATTTATCCTGTATCTTTGTATTACTTCAATAAAACTATTTTTAATAATAAATTATAAAATATAATAATTTAAATATAATGGTAAATAATAAAAATCAACAGGCTTTAATATAAATTATTTACTATTTTTTAATATATTTTTTTTATATGAAAGGCTTCTATCTACAATTCAAATTGATAAAATAAATAATAAATAAATAAATAAATAATAAATTATATAGTAATAATAAATAATAAATAATAAATAATAAATAATAAATAATAAATAATAAATAATAAATAATAAGTAATAAATAATAAATAAATAATATAAAATTAATATTTACCATTATTATTTATTCTAAATATAGATATTAATTTTTATTAATTTTTAAAAATTATTTTAAAGGTATTTCAAATATTTATTTGAAATATAAAATTTACTTTTTTATTTTTTAAGAAACTAAAATAAAGAAATGTCTAAATATAAATAATACAAAATAAATATATACGTAAGTAAATAAATAAATATATAAATAAATAAATTTAGAAATGCATTCAAAATAATGTTTTTTTTTTTTTTTTTAAAAAAAATTTTTTTTCTCTTTTTTTTTTTTTTTTTCTAAGATTATTTTTAGTTATGAAAATCAAAAGTAGTATATTAACAATTAATTAATAATATATATTACAATTTAAATTATATATTGTACAACCTTTTAAAACTTTTCGTGTTTATCAATCAATTATAGAATTATTTATTTTTGAGGTAATGATTGGCTATTATCAAAACATGTTGTATATAAATAATAGTTATATACAATGTATTAATTTATTTATTTATATTAAAAGAATGAATTATATTTATTAAATTTTCATGTAGAAAATTATTTAATTCAATTATAATAAATTAAAATTTTATAATAATATAAATAAAAATTATTAATTAATATATATAATAATTTTTTATTCTTTTTGAAATTAATATTGTTTATTTTCAAAGAATATGAAATTTTGTGGCTCACTATATAAATGAATAAAAATTTACAAAATTTGTGGCGATATTGTATTTTATTTATATAAAAACGGCCTAAATTTAGATATTTAATTATTTACAAAAAAAAAATTTTTTTTTTTTTATTAGTTACACTTTAGATAATTTCCTTTTTTATCTTTTTTTCTCTCCTTATAATAGAAAAAGTTTATTTTCTTTTTTTTGTTATTTTCTGTTTTTTTTTTCTTTTTCCTTTTTTTGTTAGCTTTTTGTTATTTTTTTTTTTTTGGCGTGCATTATTAATTTTAATTAAAATTAGAATTAAAATAATATTCCAATGTACAAATTATATTAAAATTTAAAAAAAAATTGAAAAGATTTGAAATTTAACATGTTAAATTTTAAATAAAATATTTTATGCTTTAATAATAATAAATGATTTTAACATATAATTTTTTTATATTTCAAAAAGAAATTAAAAATATTTTAAATATTATATATTTTTAGTATTATATATAATCTATAATATTTTATTACCTTCAATCAATATTAATTTTTTTTATTCTATTATTTTTTTTATTATTATATATTTCAAAAAATAAGAAAATAATTTATTATAATAAATCATAAATCATTTAGTAATTAATTATATATATTAGATTAAATTAAAATTATCTAAAGATGAATATTTGATTGTTTTAATATTAAAATATAAAAATCAAAAATTGATTTATAAAATAAAATTGATTTATAAAATAAATTTATTTAATAGAAAATTTAATTAATTATCATATATTATATATATAATTATATATAGTAGTACATAAAATAAAATAAATTCTAATATATAAAATTCTTATTATCATGATGAATAATATATTAACGATTATTTTTTAATTACATTAATAATATATTATTATAAATTATAAATATATTAACTATATATATTTTATTAAATAATTATTCATATATCATTATAAATTATTTATATTCGTTTTTTTATATTAGTATTATTAATTAATTTAAACAATATTCTAATAATAATATATTTATTTATTTTTCATAAATTTACATAAACTATTGATTTGTAATATAATTTGATTTACTATATATTACTAGTATATTATAATTAAATTAATCATTTCATTTTTATTTTATTTAGAACAGGAAATAATAATAAATAAAATTTTTAAAAGCTTTTCAATTATATATTTTATTTATTATATTATTGTGATTAAATATTATTATTTAATAATTTTAAAAAATTTTTTATTTTTATTTTTATTTTTTTTTTTTTTTTTTTAAAAAATTACAAAAAAAAAAAAAAAAAAAAAAAAAATTAACATTTGTTATTTTATATTTATTTATTGAAATATTTTTTTTTATATAGATTCAGGAATTTTAATTTATCTAATAAGGTCCTTTTTTTTTTTTTTTTTAAAAAAAAAGTAATAGTTATTCTTCTTCGTAATTTAATTTTTATAATAATTTAATATTTATATATATAAAGGGAATACAATAAATTTCCTTTATATATATATTAAAAGAAGAAAAAAAAATTTTTTTTAAAAAAAAAAGAAAAGGGAAATAATATTCAGTATTTAATCAAAAATTTTAAAATATTTATTCATAATAAAATATTTATATATATATTATTTTTCAAATTTACTTAATAAATAATTGAAAATATTAAAATACCATAAATCAAAGATTTATCATATTTAAGTCAATGAACAATATTTAAACATAAACAAAGAATAGTAATAAAAAAATTTATTTTTTTTTATTTAAATATTTATTAATAATCAAAATAAATACAATAACGAAAACATTAAAAATAAACTCGAATATTTGTAAATTATAGTATTATTTTCTAAAATTTAATATTTGTTCAATTAAAAAAAAATTAATTGTTATTTCGTATTAAAAAATTTATTAACTAAAATATTATTTGTTTTTATATAAATTTTTATAATTAAAACTGGGCATTATAAAATCTTTGGTATAACCGAATAATTTTATTGATAAACAATATTATCTTGAAAAATAATTATAAAAATTAAATAGATAAAGATTTAAACAAATATAAATAAATTATAGAAAAAAAAAACAATATTTTAAATTGTAATTAATAAACTTAAAAAGCTATTTGATAAAAAATATTTAAAAGAAAAGTGAAAAAAAAAAGACTTTTATATAAACAAAAGAAGAAAAAGAATAAACTTTTTATTTTAAAAAAAGAAAGTTTAATAATATCATTTTTAGAACATTTAATATAAATAAATAAATATACAACATGGTTCGTGGAAAGAAGCCACAACTTTCTGCATCTAAGGAAGATATAAGAGATTTAAACCCTTTAACCGTTGAAAACATTGTTAATAACCTTAGAGATAGATATAGTAACAATGCTTTATATACTCGAATAGGGTCAAATTTGATGGTGGCGGTGAATCCGAACCGGCGAACAGATGCCATTACAGAGGAAACTGAAATGGCTTATCTTGAAGATGCAATGGATACCTCAAATGAAGGTTCAAAAAAGAAACTTCCACCACATGTTTATGAAATTGCTTCAAAAGCTTATCTTCACTTATGTAGAAATGGAGAAGACCAAAGTATTATTTTAAGGTAATAAAATTGATTACTATCAATAATTTTTATTTATAAAAACATATAAATTTAAAATAAAATAAAATAAAATAAAATTTATGTTTATTTGAAAAATATTTGAAAAATATTACATTTTTTTTATTTTGAGAGAATATTTATTTCTCAAAGTAAAAAAGATATTGTTTAGTATTTATTAAGTTTAAAAAAATTATTTTTTGAAAAATTTTTTAAGAGTATAATATATATTATTTGTAATATAAAAATTATATATATTTATTTTGAAAATAATAATATTAAATTTTAATATTTATGAGTATAATAAATATAAAAATATAACGTTTAAAAATTATTTTAAATAGAAATATGAATAAATACTAATAATAAAATGATAATAAAATAAATTAATGTATATATAGAGGTATTTCTGGTAGTGGTAAATCTTTTACAAGAGATATGCTTATAAAGTTTTTATGTGATTTTAGTAAAGGAAAGAAAAAGTCAAAGATTAGAACTGGTATAAAGAATACTTCTGTTATTTTAAATGCTTTCGGTAATGCTAGAACAGTTTTAAATCCAGATGCTTCACGTCATGGTAAATATACTGAAATTCAATATGATAATCACGGTAAAATTATTGGTGCCAAGCTTTGTGATTATTTATTAGAAAAAAATAGAATTACTGATATTCCAAGTAATGAACGTTCTTACCATGTCTTTTATTATTTATTTGCTGGTGCTTCAACTGAAGAAAAGAATTACTGGAGATTAGGTGAAGCAACCAACTATTATTATATGGGTGATCAGCGTTCTCTTCAAACTGATGATGAAAATAAATTTAAGGAATTAACAGCTGCCATGAAAACTGTTGGTATTGGAAGAAGTGCTCAAAATCAAATTTTCCAACTTTTAACTGCAATTCTTCAACTTGGTAATTTACAATTCATTGATTCTGGTGATATGACTCAAGAACCATGCCAAATCAAAAATCTTGATGTATTAGAAGTTATTGCTGAAACACTTGGTATTCATCCAAGAAATCTTGAAACTGTTTTAACTTATAAAACCATGTATATTAAACGTGAACTTTGTTCTGTATTTTTAAATGCTGAAACAGCCATTATTCAACGTGATTCACTTGCTAAGTGTCTCTACTCCCTTCTTTTCCGTTGGATTGTTGAACACATTAATAATCGTTTATGTAAATCTGAAGAAGAAACCGCTAATTTCATTGGTATTACTGATTTCCCAGGTTTCCAAGATAAGAAAGATAATCAACTTCAAGAATTATTATCTCACTATATGAATGAACATACTAATCAATTCATCAATCAACAAATATTTGAAATTCCATTAAGTGATTACAAGAGCCAAAATATTAGAGTTCAAGAATACAATTATATTCCAAATAGTGAAATTATTCAATTATATGAAAGATCTGATGGTATTATCAGTGTATTAGATAGTGAATGTAACCGTACTCGTAAGAACCAAGATCGTCTTTTAGGAAAGATTAATGCCTTAGCCGAAAATACTACCATTATAAAACCATCAAGAAATGGATTTACTATCCAACATTATGAAGGTGATGTTACTTATAATGTTGAAGATTTACTTGAATCCAATATGGATAGTATGAATTCTGACTTTGTTTCATTAATTCGTGGTAGTGGTGAAATGCCAGAATCTAATAATGAATTTATTAAGAGTATATTTTCTGATAAAGCTGTTACTACCCAAACTCTTACTAATTCTAGTAATAATATTGTTGATGCTCAACAATCAAGACTTCCATCTCGTTCTCCATCCACTAAGCGTAAGCAAAGAAAACTTGAAAAGAAGAAGCAAACTGAAGTTATTCCAACCGTTGGTAGTCACTTAACTATGACTATGAATGAATTATTTGAATCTCTCTCAGAAACTAATCCATGGTTTGTTATGTGTATTAAACCTAATGAAGATTTAAGATCTTACAAATTCAATGCTAACTTTGTTCAAGAACAAGTACAAATGTATGGATTTGAAGATATTACAAAGATTCGTCAAGATTATGATTACACTTCTTACTTTACTTTTGACGAATTTTTAGAAATTTTTGAACCAATTGTGGAATCTCTTCAACTTCCAAATTCTAATCCAAGAAATAAATGTGTTTCCTTTGTAAATGTATTTAAATGGGGACCACAAGATGTTTTGGTTGGTCAAGATAAACTTTTTGTTTCTGAAGATGCATGGAGAATCTTAGATAATGAAGTTAGAGCTATTGAAGATGCCATGAAACCAAATAAAAAGAAGGGAAATATTTCACAAGATTTCCGTGGTGATTCAAACAGTCAATCTGGATTGATGGAAGGTTACTCGGAAGCTTCTTCATTCCATGATAATGGTGAATATAGTGAAGATGAAATTCTTACAGAAGATAATATGTCTCAGTTTGAATCTGAATATCATTACTCTGAACAAAATTCTGGAGCTGTAGTTGATAGTATGAGAGAAAATAAGGGTGAAGGTGATGTTACTGGTGCTAATCCAGAAGAAGAAGAAAGTAGTGAAGAAGAAGAGGAAGAAGTAGAAAAAACCACATTAGCTCGTAAGCAATGGGTTTGCTTTACTTGGTCAGTTACCTGGTGTTACTTCCCAATATGTCTTTCTTCATGTGGTGGTATGAAGATCAAGGAAATTCAAATGGCATGGCGTGAAAAGGTAGCACTTTGTATTATTATTGGTTTATTGAGTGCGTCTATTATTTTCTATATTGTTGGTCTTGGTCAAATTATTTGTCCAAAACAAAATGTTATGACTAGAGAAGAACTTTCCAGATATGATGATATGAAAAAGGCTTATATTGGTTTACATGGTCGTTACTTGGATGTTACCGAATTCCTTCAAAAGCCATCTCATTCTATTTACGCCAAGGATTATGATAATTTCTCCGACTATATTGGTAAGGATTTGACCTATATGTTCTATTCTCCTCTTGATTTATGGGGTATTTCATACTGTGTTGGTGTTGGTAGTAATCCTCGTGATAATAACATGCAATGGGATTATATCTATGGTGATAAATCAACTTCTACTCAACGTAAGAACTTTGAAATGAGAGTTGAATCTGGAAATGAATACCTTCATCGTGTATATAATCCAAATAGTGATGGTAGTGGTCCTTCAAATGTACGTAAGGATTATGTTCACTATTTGATTAAAGAATATTTCAAAGGTTTCCTTGTCACCTCTAAAAATTCACTTAAACCAAATTCTGATAATGAAAGTAATGTAAAATATGTTGTTATCTATGATAATGTCTATGATATTACAAACTATGGTAGTGCAAACAATTTCTTGGGTCAATTCTATAATGAGGTATTAACAGAACCTTCACGTGATGTTACAGATCTTTATGAAAAGTATGCAAAGAAGGTTAAGGCTAATCCAAATGTTGAAGGTTATTATCCTGCTGAAGCTTGTCTTCAATGTATGAAGGATATTTTCTTCTATGCAAAGGTTGATCATCGTAATGATCTTCGTTGTCAATTAACTAATTACATTCTTTTAATTGGTTCTATTATCTTAGTTAGTGTCATCGGTGTTAAGTTCTTAGCTGCTCTTCGTTTCGGAAGTAAGAGAGATCCAGAAGAATATGATAAGTTTGTTATTTGTCAAGTTCCATGTTATACTGAAGATGATGAATCACTTCGTAAGACAATAGATTCTTTATCTACTATGCAATATGATGATAAGCGTAAGCTCTTATTTATTATTGCTGATGGTATGATTATTGGTAGTGGTAATGATCGACCAACTCCACGTATTGTATTAGATATTCTTGGTGTTGATGCTAGTGTTGATCCAGAAGCCTTTGCTTTCCATTCTATTGGTGAAGGTCCACTTGAATACAATATGGGTAAGATTTACTCTGGTCTTTACGAATGTAAGGGCAGATCTGTTCCATTTATTGTTGTTGTTAAGGTTGGTAGTCCAAGCGAACGTTCTAGACCAGGTAATCGTGGTAAGCGTGATTCTCAAATGATTTTAATGCGTTTCCTCTCCAAGGTACACTTCAACTCTGAAATGACTCCACTTGAATTAGAAATTTATCACCAAATGAAGAATGTAATTGGTGTTAACCCAAGTTTCTATGAATACGTTTTGATGGTTGATGCCGATACAAGAGTTATGAAGGATTCATTAAACCGTATGGTTGCTTGTATGATTCACGATTCAAAGATTATGGGTATTTGTGGTGAAACTCAATTAGAATCTGAAAAGAAGAGTTGGGTTACTATGATTCAAGTTTATGAATATTTCATTTCTCACCACTTATCAAAGGCTTTTGAATCTTTATTCGGTTCCGTTACTTGTTTACCAGGTTGTTTCTCTATGTATCGTGTTCGTACTCCAACTCGTCATATACCATTATTAATTAGTCCAGATATTATTAATGACTATTCTGAAAAGAAGGTTGATACTCTTCACAAAAAGAATCTTTTATCTCTTGGTGAAGATCGTTACTTAACTACTTTGATGTTGAAACACTTCCCTAACTTAAAGTTAACCTTTACTCCTGATGCTATTTGTAAAACTAACGTACCAGATCGTTTCAACGTTCTTTTATCTCAACGTCGTCGTTGGATTAACTCTACTGTTCATAATTTAATTGAATTGTTATTCTTGCCTCAACTTTGTGGTTTCCTTTGTTTCTCACTTCGTTTCGTTGTATTCCTTGATTTATTCGCCACATTAACCCAACCAGCCACTATTATATATTTAATTTATTTAATTTATGTTGTTATTGCTAAGGGTGAAAAGTTACCAGTTCTTTCCTTATTACTTTTAGTTGCTATGTATGGTTTCCAAGTTATAATCTATTTATTAAAGAAACAATGGCAACATGTTGGTTGGATGATAATTTACATTTTGGCTTTACCACTCTTTGGTTTCTATATTCCTCTTTATTCATTCTGGCACTTTGATGATTTCTCATGGGGTAACACTCGTGTTGTACTCGAACGTAAAATGCGTAAGAAGGGTAAGAAGGGAGGTGATAATGAAATTTATGATCCAAAGAAGATTCCAATGAAGAAATGGGAAGATTATGAACGTGAATTATATGAACAACAGGAATCATCAAGAGATTCTCGTGCTTCAGACTTTAGTAAGACCTCCTTCCCTAATGCTCCATCCTCTTATACTTCTTCTGTTCCAGCTCTTCCACCACAATATGACAATACTTATGCTCCTTCTATTCCTGGTGGTAGTGTTTATGGTGACGTACCAAACTCATACTATGCAGGTTCTGTTTATGCTGCTAGTGCCTATCAACCAAGTACTCCAGCTCCATATAATTCTATGTATCAAAATCAAACTACTCTTACCTATCCAAATACTACTATGTACAGTAGTAGACCAAGTGGTGTAATGCCATCAGATGAAGAAATTGTTCGTGAAATTCGTCAAATCTTATCTACTGCTGATTTAATGAATATAACAAAGAAACAAGTTCGTGAACAATTAACTACATACTTCAATGTAGATATGTCACCAAAGAAGAGTTATATTAATTCAGTTATTGAATCCATTTTAGAAGGTAAAATGTAGAAAAAAAAAAAGATTTTTCGAAGTAAAAAGGCAAAACAATTAAAAAAAAAAATAGAATCAAAACAAATATTAAAATAATTAAATTCCATAGCTATTAAAGAGGAAAAATAAAAAAAAAAATTTTTTTTTAATTATTAAAAATAGAATAATATTAATATTTTATAATACCAATACTTAATATTGGTTTTAATTAATATAAAAATTTAAAAAAATAATAATAATAATAATAATCTATAAAAAATATTTTAGTAATAAGTATTAATATATCATATATATATTTTTTAATTAAATAGTATTAAAAAAAAAAAAAAAAAAAAAAAAAAAAAAAGAAAAAAGAAAAAAATTTTTTCTATTTTATTTTATATCAATTATTTTAATCATTAATTTATTTAAATTTATTTTTTTTTCTTTTCTTTTTTTTTTTTTTTATCTTATTTATTTTCATCATAAAAGTGAAAATAAAATATTTTTATTCTTTTTTTATTTTCTTTTAATTAAAAAATATCTCATCTTTTTATTTATTTATCTTTATAGTATTAATATATATTAAATAAAATTATAAAAATTTATTAATAAATCTTTATATTCATGAAAAATATAGTGTTATTTAAAACTTTTTTTTTCTTCTTTATTTATTTATTTATTAATTCATTCATTCTTGAAGTTATTATATAATGGTATATAAAATATTGAATAATAATCTTGTTTAAGAGGTGGAATAATAAAATTTTTTAATTTTTTTTTATTCTTTAAATAATAACTCTGTAATTTTTAATATTCAATAATGGTAAATAAAATAAAATAAAATATATATATATATATATATTTATATATTTTATTCTATTTTAATTTTTTTTCAAAAATAATATTAGAGTAATTTTTAATTATTCAATAAAAGTAAAAAAAAAATAAAAATAAAATAAAAATAAAAATAAAAATAAAAATAAAAATAAAAATAAAAATAAATTATATATTTAAATTTATATTTTAAGTTTCCCATTAGATCTACCATTATCAAGAACGTCAAATGATAATTTTTATTCACATGGAGATATCATCGATGAATGGGAAGAGTTATAAGTCATTTCTTCCTCGAAATTCATAATGTGGTTAGTTATTTTATATTTAATAAATTTTTTACTCTAAAAAAAAAAAAAAAATAATAATAATAATAATAATAATAATAATAATAATAATAATAATAATAATAATAATAAATTTCAAAATTTATTTTAATATATATATATATATTATTTAATTTTTAATTTTTTTAAATTTTATTTTTAATAATATTTATTATTTTATTATTTTATTTAAAATTTATTATTATTATTTAAAAACAAATATTTTGTTTTCCTTTTTTTTTTTTTTTTTTGAGTAATATTTACTAAAAAAAAAAAAAAAATAATGAAAGAATAAACATTATTAAAAGAATAAAATATTTATCAAAATAAATGAAATTAAGAATATAAGTCTTTCATCAAAAATTAATTTTACACCAAAATTTGATTCATCAATAATTAATGTTTCATTAATATTACCATTATTATCATTGTTAGCTAATGTTTCATCTTCTTGTACATTGTTATTTGTATTAACATCAGCATTATTATTTGTATTAGTTGTAGAATCAGATGACGAAGAAGAAGAAGAAGAAGAAGAAGAATTAGATTTAGGTTTAGAAGTATTGTTATTGGATGGATCAGAAGATGCATTACTTTTAGAATTACCTATTGTTTTACTACTTGGTGAAGTGGTAGATTGTGCGTTATTACATTGTAATGCTTTTTTTTCTTCTTCGATTTTTTTTGAAAAACTAGTCATCTTATTTTGATATTTTAATGAATAATATTTTTCTTTTGCAATTAAATAACTATTTGCTGTATTACTACAAAGAGTACTTGAACAAGATTGCTGCATATAATCGCTTTCTTTAGCATTACTATTGGTTGAAATATCTATAAAATATTGTCCCATTGGACATAATTTATTATTTTCATCATATTGACAAATTGCTTTTCCTTTTTCTTTATGATAATTAATCGTAGCTAAATCTGATTCATCAAAATCTTCTCCTACAACCTGTTCTGGATTGTTATAATAATTTTGGCAAAAATCTGAATTATATATTGTATTACAGAAAGTTTTACTTTCTGGTTCACTTCCTGGTACAGTATTACAATCTCCGTAAATTGTTAAGTAACCATCGATTGCGTATGTATTTTTTGCTAAAAAATTAATAGAATATAAGAATGTTATCAATAATAATTTATTTGATTTCATTGTCATTAATATAATTATATTTTTATTTTTTGGTATTCTCTGTATATATATAAATATATATGGAGATATATGATACAAAAAATATATATATATATTTAAAAAAAAAAAAAAAAAAATTTTTTCCTCAAATTAAAATATTTGACTATAAAATTAAAACACAAATAAAATATATATATATATATATACTTTTTAATAAATTTTCTTTTATTTTCTTTTTAAAATTATAAATTAAATATATTTTAATTCATTATAAGTTATTTATCTATTAATAATTTATTCATGGACAATTTAATGAACAAATGGAAACTTTCATTAAAATATTTGATGATTGAATTTAAAATAATAATTAAATTGTTAAATAAAAATTATTGGATGAATTTTAATTATTTTATAATGAAATAAAAGTGTTTAAAATAATTATTAAAAGATTTACTTTATCTCCCAATAAATTAATATTTATTTACTTCTTTTTTTTTTTTTTTTTAAATATTTTATTTATTATTTATTATATAATATTTAATAAAAATTAATTAATATAAAAGATAGTTTAAGGAGTTCAATGTCAAGATATTATTAGCCTTAATTATATTATTAGAGTAAAAATCTTATTAAATAGCCTTGCCTACTAAAGATTAAGTGTGTGTCAACACTGAAATGGTAAAGCAATTAATAATGAAAGCTAATGTTATAACTTAACTTTATATTTTACTTTCATTTCTAAATATTCTTTAAACTGTATACAGCTTTCTAAATAACTTACTAAGAACTTTTTCCTCACCACCAAACATATAGTTTTTTTTTTTTTTATATCTAATATAATTCATTTAATATATTTTATTCCTCTTTATAGTCAACTTCATTTATTTTTTAATAACAAATTACCATTATTTAATCATACAGCTTCTAACTGTTTTTTTTTTTTTTTTTTTAATAATATAAATATTTTTATTTTATTTCATTTTTAATGTCACCTTTGAATGAATTTACATTTATATAAATAAATTAAAATTAAATAAAATAAATATTATAAATATTTCTTTAATAATTAAAGTAGTCTTTTATTTTTTTTTTTTTTTTTTTTTTTTTGAAATGGTATATTTTTTTTTATTAAAAACATTAATTTATATTTATTGTATTGTCATTATTTGCAAATTACATGTATGTGTTATAATTATTATATTATAATTATTTTATTTATATACTTACATATTAATTTATTTATTTATTTATTTATTTATTTATTTATTTTATAATTTTATAATTTTTTAATTTTATAATTTTATAATTTCATAGTTTTATTAATTTCGATTATATATAATAAAAAAAATACTTTAATGTTATAAAATTCAATAATATTAAAAAAAAAAAAAAAAAAAAAAAAAAAAAAAAAAAAATAATTATTTTAAAAAATCTTCGATATTCAATACCATGATAATTATTTAAATATTTTTTATTATAAATTATTTTATTCTACTTATAATATTGATAAAGCTTTATTAAGTTTATTTTTAAATAAAGATAGAAAAGTGGTTGTCTTTTCGACATAAGAATTTGTGAATTGAAAATGATAATAATTTATATGTAAAAAATGAAATTTTAAGAAATCTTTAAAGAGAAAACAGTCGAACTCATTTAAATATTAATATTTAATATTGAAATATTATTTGAAAATCTATTATAACTTTATTCTAATGCAATTCCAGTTAATAACTCTGAATTTCAATTTCAATTTGTTAGAAGTGTATTAGAAGGTTGTTCATGAATTAAATATATATATATATATATATATATATTTGATTATGAGCATACCGTAGCAGAAGCTTTAATTTAATATTAAAAATATATATTTATAATGTTTAGGTCACACTTTCTTCATTTTTTTAAACCTTGAGTTCGTCCAAGATTAGGTTTAATTTCATTTGCTAAAGTCAATACATTTCTACTAAGCAATTTTATAAATAATTTTATTATTTGTTAATTGACAAATATCAAAATTTCCATTATCATAAGTACCAGGAATATTGATTTCATTAAGATATTTAGTACCATGTATATATTTCATTCAATTAGTATCAATTTTATCTTCTGCTTTAACATTAATAAATAATGTTATTCGAAAAATAATAGTTAATAAAATTTTCATTGTAGATATTTAGAATTTTTATTTTAATATATAATAAATATATTATATTTTTTTTATATAATTTAATTATAAAAATTTTTTTACAATTATATTAAAATAATAAAATATATATAATTATTTAAACTTTTGAAAAAAAAAATATTATAATATTTAATATAATTATAAATATATTATATTTATAATGATTGTTATTTATATTTAAATATATAAATAACAATCATATATATATATAAAATATATATATATTATTTATATTTTTTTATACATTTTATACAAAAACTAATAATAATAATAATAATAATAATAATAATAATAATAATAATAATAATAATAATAATTACAAATATAATAAAAATGAAAAAAATCCTAATAATGCCATAGATTCACTATCAGAAGGTCCATTTAATTATTGTTAATAATATCCATCTGCACTACAATTTCTAGAAAAACATTCATTCATTATCATTATTACAACTATCATCATATGATTTATCATAATACATATATGACGTTCTACCCCCAGTATTATATATTATCACAATGAACAATTGATGTTTCCTCATTAAAAACACAATAATTATTGAAACATTTATTAGATAAACATTCTGAATCATTATTACATTTTTGTTTAGCAAAACACCAATTTTTAATAATCCTATTATAACGACATGCGTCAATAATTTAATTACATTAATATTTTTTTCTGGAATTTCAATTACCTTATTGCTATAATCATTTGAATATGAAACATAAATAGCATCTTTTATAAAATAAATCATCAGTTACTTTTAATACTTCATCTTTAGCTAATATTATTTATGTATTATATAATAAAATATAATAATATAATATATATATATTATAAAGCCTTTAAGATTTATAATCCCAATAAAATAATTATTATACATTATAAATTATCATTATAATTACTTTTTGTTATTTTTTATAAGAGTTAATATAAAATCATAATTAATAATACATATATTATAATTAAATTATAAAATATTTGACTATTTATATTAATAAATCATTTTTAAAATTAAATACTTTAATATACTATTAAATATATAAAAGTCAAATAGAAATAAATGAATATAAAATAATAATAATAAATAACTTTAAAAAAAAAAAATAAGGGGATAAATTAATTTTATTAAAATAATTTAATTATAAAATAAAGTTAATATTATGCAATTAACAAAATTGCATACCATGGCAAGCGAACGCCAATTTCATTTATAGGGAAAAACACCTTGGGAGGATGAAAATCAATCCAGAAACCTATGTTATTGTGAGGTGAAACGAATTAATTCCTATAGGAATTTAAAAAAAGTACTATAATTACATAACCATTCGAAAAATAAAAATAAAAAAATAAAAAAAAAAAAAAAAAAAAAAAAAAAAAAAAAAAAAAAAAAAGTACATGATAAATATAGCCACCAGAATAAAAACTAGAAAGACCTATATACTGTGTAGGAATTTTTACTCATTGAAAAAATATTTTTACCATTAACAAAATTTAACAAAAATATAATACATTAGGTTTCCTTTTTTTTTTTTTTCATGAGAGATTTATTCATATATTTTTGTTTCAATTGGAGAAATATACCTTATATGTAATTTTCCCAAGCAGTAATTTATATTATTAAGGATACATATTCATATATGTAGATATCCACATTTTTTTAATCATTTTCAATAATTACTAATTAATTGTAAGTAATTAAACAAAAAAAAGATTTTATTTTTCAAAAATTCCATAAAAATATACATACTTGTACATTTATACAACAATGTATCTATTAATTTGTAATAAAATCTTTTAATATAAATCATAAATAAAATCTTTTATCAATTCTAAATTTTTTTATCTTTTTTCTTTTTTCTCTTTTTTTTTAATTTTACTAGAGAATATATAAAAGATATTAAATTTTTTGTATACATTAAATACGTATCAATATATAATTTAATAATCTTAATTATTTAATATTAAAAGAATAATTGATTAAAGATTTAAAAAAAAAAAAAAATAAATAATGGGTGAAATAAATAAAAGAAAAAAAAAAAAAAAAAGTGAAATAAATAAATAAAAAAGGTTAAAATAAACATATATAAAAATATATTAAAATTATAATATTCTCTACTAACTTTAAATAAATATTTACTATAAATGATTTTAATTTGAAATTAATTGATATAAAAATATCATTTTTGAAAAAAAAAATAATATGCAACATCAACATACTTAAATTTTTTTTTGAATTATATATGTAAATAATATATAATTAATAATTATTAAAAAAATTTTTTTATCATTAACAATATATATTAAATGTATTATTCATTTTTTTGTCCTATAAATTTAAAGTATTTAAATTAAATTTATAAAAAAAAAAATTAAATATATTAGAATATATTTATAATATAATAATCATAGAAAAAATAGTATAAATGATGGAAATCTTTAAATTAACAGCCTTTATTCTTTCAGCATTTTTACATAAATAAAAAATATACTATAAAGTATATAAAGGAAAAATAAGTTAAAAAAATATATATATATTTTAATATTTATTTTAACTTCAAAACTCAATTTTTAACTTCAAAAATCAATATTAATTCAGATAAAAAATTATAAAAAAAAAAAAATGGTTAAGGACATTGATATTTCAGTATATTTAGTTACTGACTCTTCTCTTGTTCCAAAAGGAAAAACTTTACCTCAAGTTGTTGAAGAAGCTATCGAAGGAGGTGTTACCTTTGTTCAACTTCGTGAAAAGGAATGTGATACTCGTGAATTCATTGAAAAGGCTAAAGTTATTAAAAAGATTTGTAAAGAACACAATGTTCCATTTGTTATTAATGACAGAATTGATGTTGCTTTAGCTGTTGATGCTGATGGCGTTCACCTTGGTCAACAAGATATGAATATTGAATTAGCTAAAAGTATTTTAGGTCCAAATAAAATTATTGGTATTACTGCTGAAACTAATGAACAAGCTATTGAAGCTGCTAAGGCTGGTGCCGATTACATTGGTAGTTTGGCTATTTACCCAACAAAAACTAAGCCACGTGAAGGTGATTTCACCGGTCTTGGTAAAGAAGGTCTTGTTGATTTATTAGAAAGTATTTCTGAATATGATATGAAGGTTGTTGCTATTGGAGGTCTTAATACTTCAAATATGGGTGAAATTGTAGAATACTGTAACAAAAATATTAAAAAAGGAAAGAACCTTGATGGTGCAGCTTTCGTTTCCGCTATTATCGCTTCTCCAGATGCTAAAAAAACAGCTAGTGAACTTGCTTCCATTTTAGCTAAAATTGAAAAAGTTAATACCAAGACACTTAATGCTGCTACACCAGATTATGAAATTGTTAAAAGAGTTGGTGAAGATTTATATCGTATTAAAGAAAATTCACCATTAGTTCATACACTTACAAACTTTGTCGTTATGAACGATGCTGCAAATGGTACTATTGAAATTGGTGGTAGTCCATGTATGGCACATGCCGTTGGTGAAGTTGAAGAATTTGCAACTATTGCTGGTTGTGTCGTTATAAACATTGGTTCATTATCATCAGAATGGAACGATGCTTTCTATTTAGCAGGTAGAGCTGCTGAAAAGGCAGGTACACCTGTTGTATTTGATCCAGTAGCTGCTGGTGCTACTCATTTCCGTTTAAGTACTTGCAAAAATCTTTTATCATCCTTTAAGGTTACTGTTTTAAAGGGTAATGCTGGTGAAATATCAGCAATTGCTGGTTACGGTGGTGCATCTTCAAAAGGTGTTGATAGTACTGGTACTGTTGATAAACCTTATGAACTTGTTTCAAGATTGGCTAAAGAATTAAATACCTGTGTCTGTATGACTGGTGCAGTTGATTATATAAGTGATGGTAAAAAAACTATCTCTCTTCATAATGGTGACAAAATGTTAGAAAATATTACTGGTTCTGGTTGTACTGTTGGTAACTTAGTTGGTAAGTTTGAAATTTTTTATTATTATAAAAAGGAATTTAAAAAAAAAAAAAAAAGAAAAAGAAAAAGAGTAGAGATATGAATAAATAAAAGAGATATATATGATTTTTTATCAAAAATGAATTTTTATAATTAATAAAATGCTTATAAATTTTATGTTGAATAATGATAAGTAGTATTGTTATTATAATAAAAAGATATTCAATAAATGATCATAACTATAAATAAATAATTTAAAATTTAAAATTCAAACATATCATTTTTTAGATGTAAACAAAAACTTTTTAATTATATATTAATTTTAAGTTTTAAATTATTGAAATTAAAAATAAATTTATTAATAATAATTTTAAAAAATAAATTCAAAGGAAAATAGAAGTTTTATATATAAATATTATTTGCCATAAAAAATAATGGTCATTAAAAGTGCCATAAAAAATAAGGCCATAAAAAATAAAATATTTTTCAAAAAATTTTATTGTATATTAAATATAAACTATTATTATTAATAATAAAAATTAATTAAATAAATAACACAGGTTGTTTTGCTGCTATTGAAAAAGATCCTGTTATTGCTGCTGCTGGTGGTGTCTTATCTATGAGTATTGCCGCCGAATTAGCTATGAAGCAAACCTCAGTTCGTGGTCCAAGAACTTTCTTTGCTGCTTTACATGATGAAATTTACTTATTGACTGCTGAAAAATTCCAAAGATACGCAAAAATTCAAGTTGATTCATGGGAGTAAATCATTAAAAATTAATTTAAACCTTATTAAAATATTTTTTTATAATTTTATACAATAATAAATTAATTTTATTTATTATTGTTATAATATTGTTAATATAAATATTAACTTAAAAATTAATCCCTTTTTAATATATTAAAAAAAATATTTTTTTAAAAGCTAATCCCTTTTAATACATTAAAAAAATTTTTTTTTCCAATTATAACAAATTAAAAAAAAAAATGTTTTTAAAGTTGTTACTATTGAAACATTTTTAATATTAAAAATTAACGTATACGTATAATCTATTAATTGCTATAAATATTTTTTTATATATTAAATAACATTAAAAAATTAAAAAATGTTATCTATAAAAAAACATTTATAAAAAGATATATTATTTTATATAGAAATTTTTTATTTTATCTTATTTATTTATTAATATATATAACATGTTATTTAAGTCGACTAAATTATAACAAAAAAAAAAAAAAAAATTAAAAAATAAAAAAATGAAAGAAAAATAAACTAAAAATAAAAAAAGTTTGTTAAATTAATTTTATATATATAATTATATTAAATTATATATTTTAAATATATTTTATTGTATATTTTGAATGTAAAAAAGAACGTATTAAATTTGTAATTAATATAAATTTTTTTCATTTTATATTATTTTAATATAAATAATTTTAATACATAATATAATAGATAACAAAGATTTAATATTATACTTTATTATATATATATTTGTTTATATCTATGTAATAGTAGAATAATGTAGAATCAAGTACTGATTTCTAATCCTCTTTCTTCCTATGACTCTATTTCTGATTTTGAAGATTATATCAATCATTATATATACTTGTTCCTTCTTGGTGGGACTTTAGTTTTAAATGAACTACATTTCGATAGTGGGGAACAGAGACATTTAAATGAACTACTTTTCAAAGGTTCATCTGAGTCACCTGTTCCAAAAATTGTGGGCTTGGCGGAATTCTTAACAAATGCAATACCTATCATAAGTAGTTCGTTTGAGCTATTATTTGATAGGTATTGCAAAATATCAAACTTAACCAAGAGCGTCGACGTCGTACTGATAAGGCATAATGAAAATACAGGATTATCATCTATTACTACGAAGGGTGATTCTCGCCCTAGTAGCTCAATAAATGATGAATCCGGGGAGAGTTTAGTGGACACCACACTATCTATTTTAAGGATGTTACTTCTAAATTTTATTTCTTTTTTATTTGATAGGAAGGGTAAAATTCCCGCATAGTACAACTTGCCGAAATACATAGTATTTTCGAGCTTTTTTATTTTTTATTTTTTATTTTTTAATTTTTTATTTTTAATTTCTAATGTACTTTTCACCTACATGTATTTTTTAAAATAAAATTTAATAAAGTTTTTGGAAGTGTATTCTCTTCCCTGTCTAAAAAAAAAAAAAAAAAAAAAAAAAAAAAAACCAAGAGCGTCGACGTCGTACTGATAAGGCATAATAATAATACAGGATTATCATCTATTACTACTAAGGGTGATTCTCGCCCTAGTAGCTCAATAAATGATGAATCCGGGGAGAGTTTAGTGGACACCACACTATCTATTTTAAGGATGTTACTTCTAAATTTTATTTCTTTTTTATTTGATAGGAAGGGAAAAATTCCCGCATAGTACAACTTGCCAAAATACATAGTATTTTTGAGCTTTTTATTTTTTAATTTTTTAACTTTTTATTTTTATTTTTAATTTTAAATGTACTTTTTCACCTACTTGTATTTTTTAATAAAAATTAATAAAGTTATGGAAGTGTATTCTCTTCCCTGTCTAAAAAAAAAAAAAAAAAAAAAAAAAAAAAAAAAAAAAAAAAAAAAAAAAAAATTCTGATAGTAGTAACAAAAAGTATAATATTAGTAATATCAATAAAAATAATAAGGTTAATAATAGTAATATTAATGATAGTGAAAATAATAGTATCGCTACTAAATAAGTCAATCATCTATTTCTACGAAGGGTGAATCTCGCCCTAGTAGTTCAATAAATGATGAATCCGGGGAGAGCTTAATGGACACCACACTATCTATTTTAAAGATGTTACTTCTAGGTTTTATTATTTTATTACTTTTTATTTGTTAGGAAGGGAAAAGTTCCAGCATAGTACAACTTGCCGAAATACATAGTATTTTTGAGCTTTTTTATTTTTTAACTTTTATTTTTTATTTTTTATTTCAAATGTACTTTTCACCTACAGTATTTTTTTAAAATAAAATTAATAAATTTATGGAAGTGTATTCTCTTCAAAAAAAAAAATTCTGTTTAATAACCAAGTCATTTCTGATGATTATTCAAATACGCCATTTTTAGTGAGATCTGAGGCTCTCTTTACAGAAATTATGCTAGTACTTGACAAGGATTGCTATTCCGACGATATATCAACGTTGAAAATGAAGTAAGACAGGCTAGCAGGGCCAATGCCTTAAAGGAAAAGATCATAATTATTTTCAGCTTGTCAATTCAAACCCTAATCCGGAATAAGAATTCCTTTTAAACAGAAATATTATAGTCCGGAGGTGAGGTTTATTGCATTTGAACTTTCTTTCTGAATCTATTTATACACTTTATTTTGGATATTACTTTTTATTTCATATTACTTTTTATTTCACATTACTATTTAAAAAAGTTATTATATTCAATTTGGACAAATAATAATTATTTTTTTTATTAATTGTGTGTTTTTTTAAAAAAATATATATATACTTAATAAATGAATAAATAAATAAAAAATGTTAAGGTACGCAATAATTGCGGCAATAATAAAAAATAAAAAAAAAAAAATTATACTACAAGGGTAACATGTTGGACAACAATATCTTTCAATCACCTTCGAAAGAGTCTTCTGCCCCTATATTATATTTTGTGAAACTTGCTGAATTCCTTATAAATGTTATACCTCTTGTAATTAGTGATTTTTACACTATGATCTATTTATATATTCTTAGACTTGCAATTGTTAAGAGCGTCAAAGCCTTAGGTAAAGAAGAAATTCTTAGAGTGATAATTTTTATTCATATGGAGCTATCATCAATAAATGGTAATAGTTAGAGGACACTTCATCTCTGAAACTAATAACGTATTTATTTTAATATTAATATAAAAAATTTCATATATTTAATTTTATTTTATTTTTTTTTTTTTAATAAATATTAAATAAAGTTTATTCTAAAAAAAATTTTTATGTTCATTTCATTTTTTCTTATATTGGATTAGGTAAAGTTTTTTGTTATCACACTCTTATATATTATGTTATTAAAATATATTTTAATGAATTTATTAATATTTCTATCCCTAAAAATTGGTTTGTTATTGTTAAAAAGACAGTGAATTATTTTTTAGGGAATAGGGATTTTATATGATTAATTAAAGTTTTTTTATATTTTTTTTTATATTATTTTTATTTTTATTATTTCATATATTACTTAATCTTTTAATTATATAATGCTTTTTTTTTAAAAATGTAATGCATAAAAATATAAATATCTATTTAATAAACACTGGAAGTGTATTTTCTTCCCAGTTTAAAAATATATATATATATATATATAAATATTTCTTCTAGATGAAACCTTTGCTTTATAACAGCTTCATTCCGATACTGGGAAATAATTTTTATCAGTTACTTATTATAAGTGATATAGAAAAAATCATTGTAAAATCATATATATTTATAAAACAATTGTTGATTTTTATTAGTAATCCTTCAGTTTGATTAAACACAGATATCAATAATTTCTTCCACGAGTTACCAGAAATTAAATTATATGAAAATAATACTCTTGGTTAAAAAGAGGTATTAGAAGATATCACACTTTTAATTTGAAACTAATATTAAAAACTATGATTACCTAAAAACATAATTGTATCTATGTTAAATTATATATTAATTAATTAATTATATTTTATTAAATTTTACATAATATAATTTTATAAACTTTAATTAATATAAAATTTAAATATATATATATATTTTTCTTCCTATTCTAGACACTTTAATGATTTAA
Organism: Neocallimastix lanati (nom. inval.); assembly: GCA_016946835.1. Taxonomy (NCBI): domain Eukaryota; kingdom Fungi; phylum Neocallimastigomycota; class Neocallimastigomycetes; order Neocallimastigales; family Neocallimastigaceae; genus Neocallimastix; species Neocallimastix lanati (nom. inval.). The sequence continues at coordinate 868,343 of JACVTC010000050.1, read as the reverse complement.
CTTTATATGTTTTTTTTTTTTTTTTTTTTTTTTTTTTTTTTTTTTTTTTTTTTTTTGAATAAATATTTCTTAACCTCCAAATACATATTAGATATAACTAGTTGAAGTGATATATTATCGCTAAAAGAAATGTCAATATAAATATAGAGTGAAACATTGGGAGTAGAGTATATATCAAGGTGAAAAGCGTGATGTTCATAAGAACTGGAATGAACAGAACTAAAAGGTTTAATTACCATTGTTGACATTTCATTTTTTTTATTCCATTTAAAGACATGAAGAAAAGTAATTTCATTTTATTTTCAATGAGTACATTTAAAACAATATTATCTGTAAATAAAAACCTCCGTAACAATTTTTGGGTTCAATATTACCATCATATTTATTTCATTTATTTAAAATAATTTTAATAAATAATTTAAACTAAACTAAATGTTAGATTAGGCCTCTTTAAGGAATAAAATATTAAAAAAAAAAAAAAAAAAAAAAAAAAAAAATAATAATAATTATAATAATTTTTTCTCATTAATTTATTATTGTTTTAATTGTTATTTATTTAAATATAAAAATAAAATTAATACATATTTCTATATAATTTGATTTACTTTAAATACATACATAAATTTAGTATATAATATGAACGATCGTTTACATTTTTTTTTTTTTTTTTTTTTTTTTTTTTTTTTAAATTTTAGGTTTTAATAAAAAATTCTTTTAATAAATTTTCTATTTTATTTATAATTATAATGCAATTATTTACTGAATAATTTATTTGTTGATTTAATTTAATACAATTTATCTATTTACTTATTTTATATTAAATATTATACCATTTAATTTTAATTTTAATTTTAATTTTTTTTTTTTTTTTTTTTTTATATTATTTTATTTTATATTATTATAAATTTAAGATCTGTAATCAGCATTAATATGAACGTATTCAACACTAAAATCGCAAGTGTACATTCTAGCTTCTTCATTACCAAGTCCTAAATCGATATCGAATAACATTTCTTCTTCCTTTAATATAGATGAAGCAACCTCTTCATTAAGATCATTTGGTTCACCATTCTTAAAGATAGCCAATTTCTTCTTACCATCAGCAGAGTAAAGGGTAAGAGAGACTTTATTAGCCTCAAGATTAACACCACTGTAACCAACAGCACAAATAATTCTACCCCAATTAGCATCTTCTCCAAAAACTGCTGTTTTAATTAATGAAGAGTTGGCAATAGCTTCACAAACAGTTTTAGCTTCCTTAAATGTACGAGCATTCTTTTTAATTAAATATATTAATTAAAAAAAATAATATAATAATGATTATTTATATAAATTTTTATAAAATTCTGTTAGAATTATAAAACTTTTATAATTATTATTTTAATCACTTTCATAATTATTTCTCTTTTTCTCTTTTTTCATTTTATTTTTATTGCAATATATTAAATTTAACACTTACTCTAACTTGAACAGTAATGAATTTTGTAGCACCTTCACCATCACGAACAATTAATTTAGAAAGTTCGGTAGCGAAATCAGTTAAAGCACTTTGAAATTGAAGGTATTCTTCTGAGTTTGGATCATCAATTACAATATCAGCATATTTTCCAGTCATAGCAGCACCGTTGGCTAAAACACAGAATGAATCATTAGTAGACATATCACCATCAACACTGATTGCATTGAACGAACGATCAGCAGCGAAGTTTAATGCTTTCTTTAAACATTCTTCAGATACTCTGGCATCAGTATAAATAGTTGATAACATAGTAGCCATATTTGGATGAATCATACCAGCACCCTTACATAAACCAGCAATATGATATTCACAACCATTACGAAGACGGTAAGTGTTAGAAAGAAGTTTTGGAATAGTATCAGTAGTCATAATAGCAGTAGCAGCTTCCATCCATGATTCATGAGAGCTACCAACTTTCTTGAATAAAGCAGAAATACCATTTTTAATTTTATCCATATCTAATGCTTTACCAATAACACCAGTGGACATAACTAAAGTTTCCATTGATGGGTTTGTGGTACCAGAACATTTAGTAACAGTTTTACTGACTTCACGAGCATCCTTTAAACCATTTAAACCGGTACAAGCGTTTGCACATCCAGAATTAATTAATACACCTATTAGATATTGTTATCATTATTTAATATTATCAGTTTATTAAATTATTAAATTAAATTTATTAAATTAATAAGTAAATTGTTAAAAAGAAAGTATTATTAATTATTAAATAAATATAATTTATTTATATATAATAATAAAATAAGCATTCAATATATTATAAATTTATAAATATATATGTCTAAAAAATTATTTTTAAATTTAAAATAGATATATTATATATATAATACCTAAAAATTGTTTATCTGGTTGTTGGGAAAGAAGTTCACGATCTAAAACTACTGGAGCTGCCTTGAAAGTATTAGTAGTAAAAATACCGGCACCAGTACATGGATAATCAGACTTAATTAATGCAAGATCTTTGATATTGTCCTTTTTCAAACCACAATGAACGCCACCAGCTTTAAAACCAATTGGGTAAGTTCCTGAAGTTGGTATGAAACGTTTTTTAGATTCAGTGGAAATAAAGTTAATATTATTTAATAAATTTAAAGCAAGTTTTCCATTTTGGAATAACTTATTCTTTAAACTTGAAGTACTTAAAAATAAAGACATTTTTCTCTTTAAATTTACAATTAATATTTTATTATATTAAAATGATTAACATTTATTTTTAACGTTTATTTTATTGTAATTATTTTTTTATTATTTTATCGATAATGGAATTGTTATTATTTGAAATTATTTATTGAAAGTATATGTATTGGAAATTTCGAATTAAAAAATAATTTGTTTATATATATATATAATAATAAGTAAGTAAGTAAGTAAGTATAATTTTACTATTATTTGTTTCATTTATTATTTATAATATTTAAATCAATGAATATCTTATATAATTGAGAATTTTTTATATTAAGTAAAAGTTCTATTAATTAAAATAGAATATTTAAATACATATTTATTTTATATTTTTTTATTTTTATTCTTTTTGCAATATTTATTTTATGTTATAATAATATAAGATAAAAATAATAGAAAATATCAAATACTATAATTTACCTCTCTTTGATATTTCAAAGAAAAAAAACTAATTTAAATTTCTCCTAATTTAAAAAAAGATTAAAATAAAAAAAAAGATAAAAAAAATTTTTTTTTTCTTTTTTTTTTTTTTTTTTTTACAATTTTATAATTTTATAAATGTTAAGGATTATGATTTTTTTATTATTATTGTTATTTTTATTAAATTTATTATTGTTTTTTCTATTATTAAAATAATTGTTGATTATATTTTATATATTGGATAATTAAGGATAAACTATTTATTTCAAGATCATAAAAAAATTTTTTTTTTCGTTGATTAAACTATTAGTATTGGTTTAACTATTTTAAATATATTGGATAATATAATGGATAATATATTACTTAACGAATAGATGCCATCATCTTTTTTTTTTAAAAAAAAAAAAACAATTTTTAAATATTAAATATATATTTAATTAAAATCTTTTATATTTAATTTTTTTTTAAAAAATATATTAAAATAACATTTGTATAGATACAGTATAAAATAAAATGAAATTGGCCAAATACATATACCACTACATTCGATATAAAAATAATAATGAATTGGTAGAATTACATTTCACAATGTGGCGTTTTAAATTGTAATTAAAGCCACATTTTTGATTCAAAATAAATAATAAATAATAATTTAAAATAAAAACAAAAAAAAAGAAAAAAAAAAAAAAAAAGAAGAAAATAGAACATAATAATAAACACCAACTTCATTTTTAGGGAAAAACACCATGGGAGAATGAGAATTGTCCTATATAAGTTCAGGAGATTGTCGTGGGTCGATTCAGAAATCTTATGTGTGTTAATCACAAGTCTAACCACCAAGGTAAAAATTGCCTATTCCCTTAAATGATTAACAGTCTTACAACAACAAACCAAATTAAGGGATTATTATCTTATGAAAATTCATTAATTACATTATATTATATTATATTTTTTTAATAATACAAACATTTTTTATTTTAATAATTTATTTTTCTTTTTTATTTTTATTTTTCTTTTTATTTATTTAATTTTTTTTAATAACATTATTTACTTTAATGGTTTATTGCTCATAATTTTTTCTATCCTTTTTTTTTTTTTTTTTATAATAGATTTTTTTGTTTAATATTCTTTTTATTATTATCATTATTTGCATTACTATTTGTGATTATATTTAATTATAATGAATTTAATATAAAAAAATTATTTTGGCGTTTATATTAAAAGATTTTATGGGAACGAACTATAGCCATTTCAATTGCTGTACCAGCCCAATCAATGGCATGATTATGACTATTAGCCCCAATACCAGCACGTAAGAATGCTTGCTTTTCATCAAGACAAGTTAAGACACCAAAGATAACTGGGGTATCAGTATCAAGATTAACTCTCATAATACCTTGAGAGACAGCTTCACAAATATATTCATAGTGTGATGTACTACCCTTAATTAAAACACCAATACAGATTACAGCATCGAATGGGTTACCTTTAAGTTTAGCAGCATTAATAAGATGTTTAGCAGTATATGGAAGTTCATAAGAACCTGGAACACCATAAACACAAATATTTTCTTCTTTAACGCAGTATTTATTAAGTAAAGTTTCTCTTGCCCCTTTAACGAGTGGATCTACAACAGTAGCATTCCTTTTTAAAATTAATTTTTATATTTTGTAATAAATAAAATATTAATATTAAACATACTTGATTATGTATATTGAATAATTTGTTTAAATATAAAAAATAACAATATATTTAATATATAATATTTAAAAATTTGATTTAATAAAAATTTATTTAAATTTAATAAAAATCCATTAAATTACAAAAACAATTTCAAAAGAATTTTAAATTTTCTTTAAATTCATTTTATATGTTGAATCAAAGTTGTATCGAAAATAAATTTGAAGATATTTAATTTCAAAAAATTTTAATTAATGAATTTCACATCAAAAAAATACAATGTATAAAAAAAGAAAAAAAAAAAAAAAGATTTCATTTTTAATACTACTATTTTAAAATCCATATATCAATATTTTAATAAATATTTAAATATATTTTTTTCTTTTTTCTTTTTTTTATTTTTTTTTTTTTTTTTCTATCATTTTAATAATATTTTAAATTAATAGATAATTTCTTACCATCTAGTATGAACAATTAAAATTCTGAAGTTAGAACCATCAATTCTTTCATTAAGTTCTTGTAATCCTTTAATTGTCTTATCTTCCATGTCTTTAATTATTACTATATATTACTATAAATTATATTAATGAAGAAAAAAAAATTTTAGTATTATTAATATTAATTTGTAGTAATAAAAATTATAAAATTTTTTCAATTTAATTAATTCAATTTTTCTTAGTTACTTTTAAATTGTAATAATAAATTATAAAACAAAATAGAATTATAATATTTTCCAAAGAATAAAAAAAAAAAATTTATTTTTTTTTTCCTAAATCTTAAAAAATACATGTTTATATTATTTAATATAATATTAATAATATTTATATACACACTATACTTTAGTAAAGAAATAAATTAATTTTAATTAAAAAAAAATTTATAAAATTAATTTAATAAATTATTAATTCTAATAAAACGTTATAATAATAATATTAGGTTATGTTAAACTTATCCTAACATAACAAATCAAAATTTTTGTTTATTTTTTATTGTGATATTTTTTTACCAGTAGTACAAGAATGAAATAATATTATTAATTTGTAAATCTATAATTTTGTTAATATTATTAAATTTTAAAATACAGAAAAAAAAAAAACCTTTGATGAATAGTATAATAATATTACAATTTAAATTATTTATTTTTTTTTTATTTATTTAAAATTTATATACTTCAGAATTTATTAAAAAATATTTTAATGATGTAAAACAGATGTTCATATATAAATATTTAGTATATATCTTGTTAATTTTTTTTTTTTAATACTTTAAAGGTTTTATTTTTGTCTTTAGTGTTTAATTATTTATTTAATCTTTCTTTAATGATATATACATTTATTTTTTTAAGTAATTAATGATTATATTTGATAATATAATAAAATAATTATAAATTCAAATAATAAAAATTAAAAGAGTATGTTTATACTTTATTTATTTATCATTTATTATTATTATAAGTATTTTTTAATATAAATAATAATCACTTTTTTTTGACAAATAGTTTCCAGGAGAACGGATTTCGTAAATACGAAGTACAAAACCGTATATTAAATAGTTACTAATCTTCTCTTTCATAAACTAGTCCAAAGCTTGAATGTTTCGTTACTGTGTTTTTAATTGTTTCATCCCAATCTTTGTTATTTTCTCCAAGAAGTCAAATAATTTTCCAATTTTCTTATTGCGGTTTTCGCTTAAGCCATTACTTTCGGGATGATAAATAATAACGAATTTCACATATATATCATATAAGTTTAAGAATACTTTGGTCATATCAGAACTGAATTGGACACTGTTATCAGTAATAATTATTTGGGGGGTACCGTGTCTTTCAAAAAAAAGAAAAAAAAATAAAAAAAAGAATAATTAAGAATCTTATAACATCCTGGGAAGTAATATATTTAGTGGACTCAGTACCTACCTATTTAGTAAAGTAGTCTGCAATTAGCATTATATATTGATAATTTCATTTAGTTTTTACTAATGGACCCATAATGTTTAAACAAAGATAAGTAAATGGACCTTCTACTACTGTTGAAATATTTTCAATTGGTTCCGGATAAGATTGGTATAATTGATACTTCATGCATTTTGAGATAATACTTTTGATGTCATTGACCATATTATTCCAGTAGTAACTCTTTCTTAATCTTTGGTGTGTTTTAACCTACTTTATAGGCTTCGAGAATTAACTCTAAGTTGTTATTACATTAGTAATTAATTTTCTATAATTATTTCCATTAATGAAATAATTAACTCTATCAATAATAGTAAATTTTTCTTAATTAAAGTCTCTAAGTACATTGAATAACATATAATCTTTTATCTCATTAGTAATTTTGATTTCAAGAACTACTTTCTCACTAGCACTCTTCATTCTGTATAGAGCATATGAAATAATGCTTTTCTTACTTAATTCATATCTTATATTCATACTAGCTGCTAAGCACCATCTCGTATGTATTGCATTAATTAGTTGTATATACCATTGATTTAAAGGGATTGCCTACAATATAAAGTTTTAATTTTTGAATTCAAAATAATAAAGTGCATTTTCTTCTAAATCTGTTATTCCATCGTTCTTTTTGGCTTTCACTAAACTTCTAGTAATAAAATGGACTAGATGTTCTTTTTCTGTAATTTCATCATTCTAAAAAAGTTCTAAATCTGGAAATTTTAGTATTGGTTAATTTTCTTTAAGTATGATAAAAGCTTCTTGTTATTGATTAGTCCAATTGTATTTGATACCTTTTTTTTCAATAAGCTATAGAAACGTATGACGTTAGTGTTCGCCCATGTTTCTGTTACTTCAAGTGACGTTATGATAACTTCTCCTTTGCTGAAGTTGGTACTTATTGTAGTGGCTCGTTCGTGAAGAAGGTGCATACTGCCTCTCTTCTGTAAAAAAATTGATTTCAAGATTTTTAAAAAGTACACATAAGGTGACATTGATGATTTAAAAGTTATGGTCAACCAGTTCAGCGATGTTGTCAATGATAAGAAAAGTGGTAAATATTGTTATTATATATAAATGGAAAAAAATAATTAATAATTAAATATATATTTTTTATCAAATGGTGAAAAATGAGATTCGAACCAGTAATTTGTAATATGCTGGGCAAGATAGATGTTATTGATTAACTATAACCAAGTAATAATGATGCTGATATCGTTACATGGGATCAAATACCAGACGATCTTGACTATTATCAACTCGGAAGAAAATTAAATGTTAATAGAATTGAGAGGATTCCGTGAATACGGAGAAGAGAAAAAGAGAATTGAATGGAGTAATAAAAGAGGTGTATTTAATGGAAATATTAGAATAAGATGAGCTGCGTATTAGCTATGGCTATCCCGACTATGAGTTTTCGATATTTTTCAAAGGTATCTTAAATTAAAATGTTTCATATAGGAGTTAGCTTGTTCCTTTTAATGGATTACCACTTAGTATGATGAAATTTTGATTATTTTTTGATGGATGGAGAGCCTTAAAATCACAAAAGCCAAATGGATGTATGTATATTTATTAAATATTAATTTTTTTTTTAAATTTTCATAAAACCATTATTTTTAAACATAAGAGCTTCTTGATAAGAGATAAGTTGGTACCAGAGTTAGCTGTGAAAGTAGATTTATCTAAAGTATTATAAAAAGTTTTAATATACATAAAATAAAAGGAATAATAATGCGCTAGTAGTACATTGGTGTGGATTAACTACAAGGTACTAGGTGTTTTTTCCAACGGGGTCAATATTGCTATGTAAAGTAATCAATTAAATAATAATAAACAAAATATTAATATAAAATCATTGTTAGTTAATAAATGATTTGTTTATTATATGTATATAATAATTTAAATTAAAATATATTTATCTCATAATTAGTTGTTTTTATTCATTAATTAAACATATCTACAATGACCTAGTGAGATAAACACCATATCATTACAATTTGTTACAGTAAGAGTCTTTTTCTATAGTTAACGCATATTCTCTATTTTCCATTATGTTTCAGAATCAAAACTGTTGGTTAAGACCATTCTAAGTATGATGGTTCTATTAATTTCTTACCGATGAATTTAACTAATTCTTCTTTTAATATATCAAATTTTAATTTAGCAAGTCTGTAGGGTCTTTGTTTAATAGACTTAGTATTTGGCTTTAATTAAATTTTATGTAGGGAAAGGTAATTACTTATTAATACTGTATTATTATTAATGTCAATATTTTATAAAAATCAATACTTTATCAATATTATATTATTATTAATATTAATATTTTATTTTATTAATATCAATATTATCAATATTAATATTATTATAATCAATATGCACTTGTGAAATTATTTAAAAGACCTTTCGTATATTCGTCGAGGATATTCAATATTGTAATCCTGACTGTATTATCATTTTTTTAATGTTTTCTATTTGTGATTATATCTTAAATACACTTTGATATATAATCACCCATAATTCTTTAGAATCAAGAAATGATTTTAATTCAGAAAACCATTTGGAATGTTTTTATTTGTAATTTTAAAATTTTGAATATGAAATTTATTAATTGTATTTGTTTGAATATATGGTGGTTCTACTTGAACAGGAACATTAATAATTGTTATGCTTGATGTATTTGTTGTCATTGATGTATTTGTTTTCATTGATGTATTTGTTTTCATTGAAGTTTTGAAGAACTATCTCCAGTTGAATTTTCTGATTTAGTCATTTTAACATGACTGCTAATATTTCTTTATTTTAATATTTAATGAATGATTAATATTGTTTAATAATTAATAATTAATATATTGAATTTTGATATTATTGAGCCAGCGATTCTCTTAATCTGTTAAATATAATACTTAAAAAATACTAAAATTAGAAATAATATTTATATTATATTATGTATGTGTCTTAGCTATTTTATTGCTTTTAAATTAAAAAAGACCAGTATGTCATTGGTAATATTAACCGTTATACTGTAAGATGTTATCAAATAAAAATATTTTTCATTTAATAATGTAGTATAATGTTATAATATAATTAAATACATAACTGAGATATTTAACACATTTATATACATTTAAAGTTTATTTTTTTAAAAAATTATTATTTTTTTATTTTTTCATTTTTTTTATTTTTTATTTCATTTCATTTTATTTTTTTATTTTCATCAAAAAAAAAAATAAAACTTTAAAATTTATATATCTTAAAAATAATTCATATAATAAAAATATGTTAAAAATATTTCATATCATAAAAAATAACATTAACCATTTTAATAATTTGTGTTTCTAATATTTATTTATTTATTATTATTACTATTTTATTAATTTTATTATTATTTTATTTATTTTTTATTATTTTATTTATTTATTTTATTAATTTATTTATTTTTTTTTATTATTGCTTTATAAAAAATAATGCATTTTAAAATGATTATTTGAAATATATTTTATTTATTTATAAAAAATAATATACTATATTGATTATTTAAGATTATATTTAAAAAATTATCATATTAAGTATTTTTTTTTTTTTTTATAATTATGTTAATATTTCATATTCATATGAAAAATTGCTTGGTGGCTTGTACTCGGGATTAACACACATAAGGTTTCTGAATCAACCCATGACTATTTCCTGGATATATATTTTCATCCTCCAAGGGTGTTTTTCTACATAAATGATATTAGTGTTCGCTCTTCATGGAAAGTATTCCTATTACTAGATTATATAATTGACAGTGCAGAGAGCACTTGATCTGTGAGAGGACTAATATACTTGTTCCTCGATGTTCGTTTAAGAGATCATTGAAAAGAAGCTTGTAGTATAAAACAACGTATAGGGAATATTTTGTATATTAGCCTTGCTTAGAGAAAGATCTGCGTCTACTCCAGAACGGTCCAATGAAAGTCTTATATGATTAAGTGAGAAACTGGAGGCCCTATTGTCATACCCTCTCGTTAATCTCAGTCTAAAAAAAAAAAAAATATGAAAAAGTGAATAAAAAAGTAAAAGTAGTTAAAAAATACTTTATACTATCATTAATGATATAATGAAATAAATTTTAATATTTAAATATAAATGCTTGGTTATTATTCAACTTATCATTATATAATAATTAAATTATTACTTTTATTATTTCTTAAATTTATTTTAAAAAATTTATTCTTAAATTTTGTTTTATTATTATTATTATTATTATTATTATTATTATTTCTAATATAAATATTTTTTAAATAAAGCATTTTTTATATAATTATTATTTTTGTAATTTTCCATAAATAAAAAAATGTAAAATATTATTAATGTTTTGAAAATAATTTTTATTCATTATAAAGTAAAAGTTTACCATTTTATAAAATTGTTTTAAGTTATATAGATTTAATTATCATATATGTTTTCAAAGAAAGTTTATTTATTATATTTAAAATTTTTTTTTTTTGAACAAAGTTAATATTGATTGATTAAAATGAAAAAAAAATTTATTTTTCTTTTTTTTTTTTTTTTTAACTCTTTTATAATTTAGATAATAAAATGCAATTTATTTAATTATATTAATATCATTAATTTTTAAATAATCATAATATATAATATAATTGAATTTAATTATTTTTTAATAAACTTTAAAAATTTATCCATCAATAGTAAAATATTATTGATTTTCAATAATAAATAGAATCATTTAACTATTTATAATTTTCTCATAATTTTTTTTTTTACTATAAATTATAAACTGTATTAATTATAAGTATTATAAGTATTTTTTTTTTAAAAAAAATATATATTTTTATTTTTGAATTTATTTTAATATAAAATGAATATATTATTATAAATATATTTTTTATAATTAAATTACCTATGAAATAATTATGTTTAAGTTTATATATTCGACTATATATTGCAAATTTATGTTGAGTATTTTACATACATGAATTATTTTCTTTTTTATCTTTAAAAATTTTTTATGTAATTAAAAAATTTTTATAATTATATTTTTTATTTTAATTGTTTTATTTTATTGACAATCATATTAATAATGAGAATTTATTAAAATTATTATAATCTATCTATTCAATTATTAATTCTATTGATTCTATTGCTATATGTAAATTTTATTTAAAGAAATATTAATATTTTTTTTTTATAAATTCTTTTATATTTACAAAAATCTTTTTTATAAATATATATTTTTTAAAAAAATATATATTTATATATATGTACATTTCATTACCCTTTTATAGTTTATTAAAAATATAAATAATTCAAAATAATAAATATAATAGTTACTTTATAGAATGAATAATATATCCATTAAAAGAAACTATATAAAAAATAACAAAATAATTTAAAGGGGCTAAAAATATTTTATATTGTTTAATAGAAAATATTATGAAAAGTTTAATAAAATTTATTCTGAAATGGTAGTAATTAATAATTATTAAATTTAAAGATTATATTAAATTATTAAGAAAGGTAAACCAATGAAGTATTATAAATTTATCAAGCATAATTCTTTTTTTTTTTTTTTTTTTTTTTTGAAATTAAAGAACAATATATGATATGATATTTCGAATTTATTTCTAAGTGGGAAAAGTTATTTTTATAATATTATAATTTAGTATATATATAAATCAAATAATTTAATTCTAATATTTTTAATATTTTTATAAAATAAAAATGTTGAAAGTATAACCTAAATCAAGGAATATTATTATTATTATTATTAATTTTTTTTTTAATATATATATATATATATAAAGAAAAAAGAAACAAACAAATAATATTTAAATATATAACACAAATATTATAATTTATTTAGCAACTTTTAGATATATTCGAATTATAGTTTTCAATTTTGAATAGTATTTGGGATATTTATTTATATATTATACTTTTATATTTCATATTTCAATATTTATTACATATTTATTTAATATAGTCAATAACATTTCCATATATGCATAATTATTAAATAAATTTAGAATTACACCTTTTAACCAAATTATATACCAAAAAAGGAAGAGAAAAAAAAATAAAATATTAAAAAAAATGAAATTTAAATTTAGACTTTTATTTTTGTTTGGAGGAATATCTCTTTTTGCTTTTTTTATGCTGGATTTAAGACGGGGTATGAAGCAATTGGAGATTAATCAAGAAAAATTTGAACCATTATTAGAAAAATCGAGAGACCCAGTAGATGATTTATATAAAGTTATTATTCAGGATGGTAAAAGATTGAATAAAAATTTGGTTTCTGAAATTAGAGAAATGAAAAGGTATCGTGGTGGACCATTAGAACCAGAATGGAAATGGGTTGAAGATATTTCTATTGTCTATACATGGGTTAATGGTTCAGATTTAAATCATTTAGATCTTAAATCTAAATATAATGGTGGTAATAGAAATATTGATAGTAGAGATCGTTCAATTGATGAATTACGTTATTCTCTTCGTTCTTTAGAGAAGTATTTACCATGGCATAAGGGAACAATTTATATTGTTAGTCCAAATCAAATTCCAATGTGGTTAAATACTAATTCTCGAGTTAAGGTAATTAATCAAGATGATTTATTACCTCAAAATGTAGCTCCAACCTTCAATACTTTTACTATTGAACTATTTTTAGATAAGATTCCTGGTATTACAGAACGCTTTATTCAATTAAATGATGATTATTTCTTTAAAACATATATCCATCCATCTTTCTTCTTTACTTCTAAGGGATTTTATCCAAAATTTTATCAGTCAGATAGGGTAGTTAAAGGTGATATAAAACATGCCATTGAAATTAATCAAATGGAAAACGCTGGTATGATTAAGAAGTTCCAAGGTTCAGTATATAATACAAATCAAGCTATTTGTGAAGCTTTCGGGGATAAAAATAAAATGAAATGGTTGGATCATTCTCCATATAATTGGTATCGTGATTTATTTGAACCAGCTCGTCAGCTTTTTAAGAAGCAAGTTCAAGATACTATTTCACATAAATTTAGACATCCAATGGATTTAGTACCCCCATATCTTCTTGAATTCTATACTTATTATGCTACAAAGAATGTTAAATATCCTAATAAAGTTGGTGGTAAAGGATTAGCAAGGTACACTGCTCCAGTTAAACTTTCAGAAAAAAGTACTATAAAAGATTTTTCATGTGAAATTGTACCCCAAGAAGTTCGTAAAGAAGTTATTCGATTTGGATCTATTTATAATAATATTACTAGGAATGAAATACTCTTAAATGAAATTACAACTTCTACTATTCTTATGTTTAATTTAAATGATGATTACAAATCAAAGGAAGCTGGTTTTCAACTGTTAAAATTTATGAGAAAGCAATACCCAGAAGTTTCTTCTTTTGAACTTTCTGATGCTTATATTGATGAAAAAGCTATGGAAGAAGAAATTTTGGAAGAGAAGAAAAATAATAATAATAATAACAATAATAATAATAATAATAATAATAATAATAATAATAATAATAATAATAATAATTATAATAATAATTATAATAATAATGAAAATGAAAATAAAAATGAAAATAAAAATAAAAAAGAAGAATCAGTGGATGATACAAGTCCAAGAGAACAAGCCGAAATCAATTTTTTATTAAGTTATAAGGGTGAAGAACTAGAAACCGAATGGAAATGGGCTGAAGATATGTCTTTTGTATATTCATGGGTGAATGGCTCTGATCCATATCATTTAGAATTAAAGTCTAAATATAATGGTGGTATTAAGAAAGCAGATAACAGAGATCGTTCAATGGATGAGTTACGTTATTCTCTTCGTTCCTTTGAAAAGTACTTACCATGGCATAAAGGAATGATTTATATAGTCACACCAAATCAAGTTCCAATATGGTTAGATACGGATAATCCAAGAATTAAGGTTATTGATCAAAATGATATCATCCCAAAGGAAGCCAATCCCACCTTCAATTCTTTTCTTTTGGAAATGTACTTGGATAAAATTCCTGGTATTTCTGAACGTTTTGTTTATTTGAATGATGATTACTTCTTTAGAACCTATACTCACCCACGTTTCTTCTTCTCTGAAAAGAATTTTGCCCCTAAATTTTATTTAGGTAAAAAGGTTCCATTTAGTATGAAAAAAGCTTTAGAAATGGATAAAGATAAAGAAAAACTTTCAATGATTAAAAAATTCCAAAGCGCTGTATTCTATACTAATGGTATTGTGAAGGAAGCATTTGGTAATTCAATTAATATTCGTTGGTTAGATCATTCTCCATACTCTTGGTATCGTGATCTTTTTGAACCTGCTCGTCAACTCTACAGTAAATATGTTAAGCAAAGTTTAACTCATCGCTTTAGAGATTCATTAGATCTTATTCCTACATACGGTTTTCAAGCTTATGTAATGTATGGCGCTGCTGTTCCAAATTATCCAGAATTTGTTGGTGGAGATGGCACTTCTAAAGATACTGCTCCTGTTCAATTAAACAAAGATCGTACAATTAAATTCTATGATTATGATATTGTTTCTCCTAATGTTCGTTCCAAAACTGTTAAATTTGGTTCAATATATGAAAACCTTGAAGATAATGAAAAACTTTACAATGATATTCGTAATTCTACTATTCTTCTCTACAACCTTAATGATGATTACATTTCCGAAAAAGCAGGCCAAAGCCTTGTTAAATTCATGACAAGTATGTATCCAGCCGTTAGTCATTTCGAACTTTCTGAGGAAAATATTAAAAAGAGATTAGAAAGTGGATTTGATGGTACTGTTCAAAATTTAAAGGTAAAAAGTAATGATCATGATCATGATCATGGGGAAACCTATCATGAAAGTCCTCAAAATGTTGATGATGGTAAAGAAATTCTTGAAGAAGGTAAAAATTTTATTGGTAATACTTTAGATAATGCCAATAATGATATGATGGATATTAATAATTCAATGAATAAAAAGGAGGGTTTAGGCCGTGATGATGATAATAAAGAAATTACGGGGGATGATAATGATGATAATAAAGAAGTTACTGAAGATGATAATAAAGAAATTACGGGAGAGGATAATGATGATAATAAAGAAGTTACGGAGGATGATAATAAAGAAGTTATGGGGGATGACAATGATGATAATAAAATTGTGGAGTTAAATAATATAGGTGATGATAATAATAAAGAAGCTCCTTATGATGATAAAGTTGTAGAGTTAAATGATATTGGCCATATCAATGAAGCTGCTAAAACAATACCTAACAAAAAGAAAAAAATTAATACTTGGAATAAAGAATTAAATATTCTCTTAAATTATGACGGTGGTGAATTAGAACCAGAATGGGAATGGGCCAAAGACATGTCTATTGTATATACATGGATTAATGGTTCCGATATCAATCATCTAGATTTAAAGGCTAAGTATAACGGTGGTAATCGTAAGGTGAATAACAGAGATCGTTCCGTTGGTGAATTACGTTATTCTCTTCGTTCCTTAGAAAAATATCTTCCATGGCATCGTGGTATGATTTATATTGTTTCTCCAAATCAAATTCCAGATTTTATTGATGTTGATCATCCAAGGATTAAAATTATTAATCAAGATGACTTATTACCTCCCCATGTTGCTCCAACGTTTAATTCATTCGTTATTGAACTATATTTAGATAAAGTTCCAGGAATTACTGAACGATTTATTCAATTAAATGATGACTACTTCTTTAATAACTACTGTCACCCATCTTTCTTCTTTTCTTCAAAGAATTTTTATCCAAAATTTTACCATACTAATCGTAAGATTCAATTTGATCGTGTTTCAGCGGAAAATATTGCTAAAAAGAAAAATTCTTCAATGATTAGCAAGTTCCATGGCTCCGTATATAATACAAATGACGCTGTCAAGAAGGCTTTTGGAAAAAAGGCTACCCTTAATTGGTTAGATCACTCTCCATATTGTTGGTATAGAGATTTATATGAACCAGCACGAAAGGTATATGAAAGTCAAGTTCGTGAAACATTACTACATAAGTTCAGACATCCATTAGATCTAGTTCCAACTTATGCCTATCAAGCCTTTATTCAGTATGCTACAGCATCAAAAAATTTCCCAAAAAATGTAGGTGGATCTGGGAGAGCCAAAGATTTAGCACCATTGGAGATTAATGGCAACCGTACAATCACAAATTATTCTTATGAAATTGTTCCACAGAATGTTCGTAATAAAGTTATTAAATTCGGATCTATTCTTAATAACGTAGAAAAGAACAAAAAATTATTTGATCGTATTATTGGCTCCACTTTCATTATGTATAATTTGAATGATGATTATCAGAAGAAGGAAGCTCTTTATCAACTTATTAATTTTATGAAGACTCAATATCCAGTGCCTTCTTCTTTTGAAAAGAAGGAATATCTTGAACAGGAAATTGATTTGGAAACTAGTATAAATTCTAATGCAAAGATTACTGGTGATAGTGCAACTCAAAATATCAATGAAAATGGTGAAAATGTTAACGTTAATGATGACACTTATCACAGCAATTCAACTGAAACTGATCCACAAGATACCTCATTAAATTCAAGTTCTAATCCCAATCCTAATGCAACTTCAGTCCAAGTCCAACCAAACTTGAGTAATCGAGAAAGTGAAGAAATAAACTTCCTCTTAAGTTACCACGGAGAAGAATTAAGTGAAGAATGGAAATGGGCAGAAGAAATATCTATTGTTTATATTTGGACTAATAGTTCTGATCCAGAATATATAAAATTAAGAAAAGAATACTCACAAGAAAAATTCAATACTTCCATAAAAAGGTATGATGAATTACAATACTCTTTACGTTCTTTAAATAAGTACCTTCCATGGCATAAGGGTAAGATCTATATTATTACTCCCGGTCAAACTCCATCTTGGTTGGATACTTCTTACAAACGTATTGAAATTATTCATCAAAATGTTATTCTTCCATTAGAGGCTATTCCAACTTTTAATATTTTTGTTTTAGAAATGTATTTAGATAAGATTCCTGGAATAACGGAACGTTTTCTCTATCTCAATAATAATCACTATTTCAAAAATTATACTCATCCACGTCTATTTTTCAGTAAAGATTTTAGTCCAAAATATTATCTTAATGGTAAAATTAATGATAGTACGGAAAAGGCTATTGAGATTAGCCAAAATAAAATTTTGAAGAATTTCAAGAAATATCAAGCTTCTCTCTATTACACGAATGGTATTGTTAAGGAAATTTTTGGAAATTCTATTAACATTCGTCAAATAGAAAGAACACCATATGCATGGTATA
This sequence comes from Neocallimastix lanati (nom. inval.), assembly GCA_016946835.1. Lineage (NCBI taxonomy): Eukaryota > Fungi > Neocallimastigomycota > Neocallimastigomycetes > Neocallimastigales > Neocallimastigaceae > Neocallimastix > Neocallimastix lanati (nom. inval.). The sequence goes on along the minus strand of JACVTC010000050.1, from coordinate 850,256 downwards.
GAGATTTATTTGAACCATCTCGTAATGTATACAAGAAATATGTTGATGAAACTATCCATCATAAATTTATAAATACTTTAGATATTATTCCAACCTATGCTATTCAATCATTTAATATATATGGAGCCGCTAATCCATTCTTCCCAGAAATTATTGGAGGTGATGGAAAGGCTTATAGGGAATATAGTAATATTAAACTGAATGAAAATCGTACCATAAACTTTTATGGTTATGATATTGTTTCACCAAATGTTCGTAGTAAAACAATTATAACATATTCCTTAGATAGAAATCAAACAAAAAATCTTGAAAAATATAAAATGATAGAAGAATCTTCCGTTATCTTTTTCTCAATTAAACTACAAGGTAATGAAAAAGACTATTTTAAAAATTTATTTGACTTTATAAATAGAATGTATCCTGAGAAACCTAGTTTTGAAAAATAAAAATAAGAAGTAAAAAGCTAAAATTAAAATAAAAATGAAACAAAAATGAAACAAAAACAAAAACAAAAAAAAAAAAAAAAATCAGAAATAAAATAAAAAATCATGGGGAAATATTATTAATCATTAAATATTTTTAGTTTATTATTTAATTAATTCAATAATTATACAATTTTTTTTTTAAACAGAAAAAAAAATACAAAGAGAAAGAAAAGAAAAAAAATACAAAGAGAAAAAAAAAATATAAAAATATTTTTTTTTAAACAGAAAAAAAAAAAAAAAAACTTTTAATATTAAAATATTTTAATATTAAAAAGTTTAAAAAAAAAAAAAAATTCCATATATATTTATATTAATTATAGATATGATATATATATATATATTATTTTTTATAAAAATTAGAATTATTTAATATTTAACATATTCTATTATTATATAATATAATTATAATTTTTTTTTTTCTATTTAAATATATAAAATGAAATTTCTTCATTAAAAGTTTTGTATTTCATATGTCAATATCGTTCTATTATATATAAACTATTTTATTAGAATTATTTTTATAAGTTAGATTTTTTATTTTTTTATTTATATATTTATAAAAAAAAAAAAAAACTAAAAAGAAATAAAAATTTTTTTTACAAAATTTATATATATAAAAAAAGTATTATTTTTAATAAAATAATGATAATAATAATAAATAATAATTAATATAAATTTATATATATATCCATAACATTAAACTATTTTTAAAATTATATATCTCTATATAATGATGAATAGTTTTCATGTATAATATAGAGCTATTTTTAAAAACAATAAAGTTTAAAGTAAATTCCAAAATATTAAATAAAATCATCATCATATATATATAATCATCACAGTTTTGAAGTTCATTGAATTAATTATAATATTTATTAATTAATTAATATTCATATGTATTAAAATAAATTTAACTATCATTAAAAAATAATCTTTTAACAATGACAGTTTAAATTATTTTTTTTTTTTTTTTTTTTTTTTTAGTTTTTTACCAAATTTATACTAATAGAGAAAATGTAATAATAAAATAATTATAAAAAATAAGAATCTTTTATTGGTATTGGTGTTATTATATTTTTTTTTATTTTTATTTTATTTTATTTTATTTTGAATTAAGAAAGAAAGAGAAAAAGTATCATTTTAAATAAATTAATTTAGTTAATATTTTTAAATTAAAATATTCTTAAATAAAAATAAAATTTTAATATTTACATAATAGAAAATAGTAATAGTAATATCAATAAATTTTGATATGTATATTTTATTTATTCATTTATTCGATAATTATTATTATTATTGTAATAATTATGATTTTAATATAGCAATTTAATAGTTTTTGTACTATTTTTTTCCCTTTAATTATTATATTCATATAGAATATTTTTATTATTAAATTTTTATTATTTTTTTTTTTTTTGTATTTTTTTTTATGTTCATCTTTAAATTTAATTATAGTTGTTTATCATGATAATAGGTAAACAATTAATACATTTTTATTATATATTGACTCAAAAGATTTTCATTAATAGTATTATTCATTACTGTTGATAATATCCATTGTAATATTCACTATCTTCATTTGAATCAGAACTAGTATCCTCATCCGCATACTTGAAAAGTCTCTCAATATAATCTTTTTGATTTTCATTAATATCTCTTTCCATTAAATGATAAGAACCTTGATTTTTATGTAGTTTATACATAAAACCTGAAAAAAAGATGACAAATACAACAAAAATTGTCATTCTTATTCTGTATCTCATTTTCGTCGTTTTTTTTCCTCTTTTCTTTTGAAAAAATATAATGCTGTCTTAATTTTTTTTTTTAAATTTATTATTTATCTTTTTTATAATAACTATTTTCTAAAAATATTTTTTATTTAATATTTAATATTTAATATTTTTTTAAATAAAAAAAGAAAAAAATTGAAGTATGTAAAAAAAATTTTTTTTCCTTTTTCTTTCTTCTTTCTTTCTTTTTTTTTTTTTTTTTTTTTTTTTTCTTTATTTTTAATTTGTTAAATTTTAATTTATTATATGATAACTATGTACTTTTTAACTGTTGTTTTAAAAGAGGAAATAATAATAACTTCATTTAATGAAGATTTTTTGAATATGTTTTATAAAATTATGTATTTTTATTATTATTTATTGTTATTGTTAAATGTTAAAAATATTAGTAATATAATTTGAAACGTTTTTTTTATTTATTTAACTATTATGAAAATTAAGTTGCTTTATTATTTTACACAATTATATATTTAAGATATATATATATATTCGTTTATAAAAATAAAACCAAAATAAATTTAAATAGAAGCAAAAAAAAATATGGTATTACTATTTTAACCAAATAAATTTTATTATTTTTTTTTCCTCTTTTTTCTTTTATATATATTTCATATAAAAGAAATTCATTTAAACATAAATATTATTCCTCTTTAATAATTATATATTTAAAATTCAAGTTTTAGCATCAAATTAGTTTAAATTTTACAAGTGATAAGTCTATATTTTAATAAAAATTCAGATTGCATTATATTTATTTTTAAATTATTTCATTTATTTTGATATTATTTATAATACTTTAAATAGAGTGATTTAAGATTTTTATTAAAAAAAAAAAAAAAAGAGACAATCTTTTATAGATTATTAGATTATAATTTTTTTTTATATTATAGAATTAAAATTATGATTAATTATTTGAAAAAAAATATATATATATATATATTTTAAAATTTAATTTATTTTATATATTAATTCTTTAATTTTAATATAAATTAAAGTTTAATTTTAAATTTTTTTTTTTTTTTTTTTTTTTTAATTTTATTTTTGAAAGGTTAATATTATTTTTATAATCAATTATTAATTTTTTTTAAAAAATTTATACTTTAAATATAATATATAAAATATAAAATATAAAATATTAAATATTAAATATATAAAATATATAAAATATATAAAATATTGAAATATTAAATATAAAATATAAATATAACTTGTTTTATGTTTTATTTGGCTATTTTAATGATTTAGAAGTTAACAAATATTACAATTCTTTTTTACAACAATTGGCGTTCAAAAAAGTTCAAAGTAATATATATTAATATAAATAACTGCTTTTAAAAAGTTATTATGAAGCATCGTTTCTATAATAAAATATTAGGGTTTTTTTTTTTTAAAAAAAAAAAAAAAAATTTATTAATATAAATATATAAATATAAAACTGAACATTATATACGTATACGTATATATAACCCAATATTTACATTAAATTATTCAAGTTACTATAAATAAATACTTTCTTCTTCTCAATATATTAATGATAATTATTGTTATATCTATTACTGAGCAATTATATCATTCCTATATGTTAAAAGAATGTTTATTCTTTTTTTTTTATTTCTAATTTTATATATAATATAAAATTGGGTTCTAATTAGTGGTTTATTATTATTATTATTATTATTATTATTAACACAGTATTTCATAAACCATTTCTTGTTCTTCAAAACATCAAAAGGTTAATAACCTCGAAAAAAAAAAATTAAAATTTTTAAACATCTTTTAATTTATCATTGTATTAACGATAACAAGAATCAATATGAAAAATAATTTTGTTAATTAAAATAAATTCTCATATTTCATCTTTATTTTATATATCAAATTTAAATCTTGGTAATTTTAATAATTTTTATTTATTTATTTATTTATTTATTTTTTTTTTTTTTTTTTTTTTTGTTAAAATTTTCTCAAAAGAATAAGGTTTATAAAAAATAGAATTATATAATAATATATTTTATATATCACATTTAAATCTTGGTAGTTATAATAATTTTTATTTTTTTTTATTTTATTTTTTTTTTTTTGTAAAGTTCTTTTCAAAATAAAAAAGTCGATAAAAAATAAATATTATATAATAATATAGAAGTTAAATTTAAATTGAATATTAATCAAATTTATATCGTTTAATTCAGTATAAACCAAAATTTTAGTAATTATTTGGGTATGCCTAGATAGATACTAAGTATACTAACTATTGTAGAATGGGCTTTTGTCCATAGTTAAGATCTATCAATATACTATTAATAGTAAATAAATATGATATCCAATCAATATACTGAATAAATATCAAAATAAAAGATCGTTTAACTTTATTACTAATATCATCATAGTCCGTATTAAGAAAAAGAGCCTTAAACTTCTTAAGTATTTTTATTAGTATTTTGATTATAAAATCATTCTCAAATAATCCTGGATCTAAATTAATTAATAATTCAAAGATAACAAAGTTAACCAAATTAATGATCAGATTCTTACAATCACAGCCTATTTTAAGGAGGGGTTTTCTTAGATGGTATGATACTGTACTACATCGAAAATATTTTAATCTCTTACCTTTAAGGATTCTATTATTATCAATGACTATTAACTGATATTACATTTCCTGTAAATCAAAACTGAAGATAAGAAGCTATTATTATGGTTATTCTTAGCAATATTTCCATATAAGGGCTTCTTATTATATTTATTTTTTTATAAATCTTTGTAATTGTATCCATTAAATTTAAAATATATTAATAAAACTAATAGAATCAATACTTTGAAATATACCTTATAAAGAATTTTTAATTTTTATAATAAATATATTTACTTAATATTTTGATTAAAAAAAAAAAAAAAAAAAAAAAAAAAAAACATTAATTTGAATTTGTGTTACTTTAATAGTTTTACTTTTTTTGAAGATAGGTTTTTGTATTTTTATTATATATTAATTGCTATCATTATTTCACATATTTAATAATTCTCTATATTATGTAATTATGTAATTATGTAATTATGATATATATATATATACATAGATAAATATAAATATAAATAAAAATTCCATATAAAGTGTTATTAATACATAAATATATATTAACTATTTTAGAATTTTCATATATAAAATTTGAAAATAAGACTATAAATAATATTCTTTCAAGGATTATTTAAATATAATTTAAGATATATATAAATTGATATATTAAACAAATTATTGATATTAAGAAAGTTATTAATTACTTTATAAACTATATATCATGTTACTAGGTATAAAATGTTCTATAAAAATTATAAACTATGTATTATATAATTAAACTGAACTTTTGAATTTTCAGTTAGATCTTCTTTTTAAGCTTGATGATATGATAAAAGAAAAAGAAAAATGAATATTATTCTTTAAATATCTATGATTAATATATTTAAAATTATAAAATATACTATTAAATATTTAGTATTTAAAAAACAATTTGATAGATAAATTAAAAAAAACTTTTTTTTTGGTTTGTAAATTAAAATATTCATTTATATTTAAATAATTTTTATGTTTTATTATTTTAAAATAATATCTAAGAAAAATTAAATATGTGATTTATTAAATGTGATAGTAGTAAAAATTTGAAATTATTAATACATAAAATGTTACTTTAATTTATCTTTTTTTTTTTTTTTTTTTTTATTTATTTATCATTTAAAAAAAAAAATTTTTTTATATAATAAATTTTATTTTATTAAAGTATCAATAATAAAAATATATTATTAATAAAAATATATTATATATAATATATATTGTTATAATTATATATAATATATTTCTAAATAAAACTTGTCAATCTTTATTTAACAATTTTTAAAATATGTAGTAATTTATAATTAAAAAATCTTTTTGTTTGATTTAACAATTTCAAAAAGCTAGTTATAATTAATGAAATTTTTTATTTTATTATTTAAATTGGAATTTTATATTCATATGCTTTTCGAACTTCTGTAGGTTATTTATATAAGTATAAATATATATAAATAAAATAAAAAAGAAAAGAAAAAAAAAACAAAGATAATTTATGCAATAAAATAATTTTTTTTTTAAAAAATGTTAATAAAAATTACTAAATTATTAATTTTATATTATGTATTACAAATTATTTTCTTTTTACTTTATCTAATATACTAAAAATAAAAGAAAAAAAGCGAGTTAAATAACGAATGGTTATTCTTTTTAGCTAATTTAATTACCTGATTACATACAGGCACAGAAAAGTGTATAAATAAATAATACCAATTTTTTTAATATTTTTATTAAATCTTTATAACTACTAACAAAAAGTATTTATATTATTTTTATTATAGAAATTTGTTTGGTAAAAAAAGCATTAAAATTTAACTTTTCACGTGAAATTTAATATGTATTTTTTCCGTATAAAAAAATATTTTTAATTTGGTCTTTTTTTTTTTTTTTTTTAATTTACTTTATGGTTAAATATTTATTTTATTTTGTTTTATTTTTATTTTATTTTATTTTATACAATATGTACTTTATGTTCAATTTCTTTTATTTTATTTTATTCAATATGTACTTTATGTTCAATTTCTTTTATTTTATTTTAATTTTAATTTTATTTTATTTTATTTTATTCAATATGTACTTTATGTTCATATTTCTTTTATTTTATTTTATTTTATAGTATTTTATTTTTTTTTTTTTAAAAAAATATATAAATTAGGAAAATATATTTTATTTCAAAGTGATAATTTGATAGTATACCATTAATATTTATATCTTAATTAATCATAATTCGTAATATATAACATATAACAATTTATATTATAATCATTATTATTGTTATTTTTATTACTCACAAAATTATAAATATCATTTATAATAAATTGATAAATAAATAGACCTCATACTAATCAATATAATATAATGATACATAACACATATTTTTTCAAAATAGATAATATAAATATTAAGCAATTATTTTTAAAAAATATTAAATTTTATAATTTTTTGAATTTAATTATAATTTAAAGCCTTAAATATTACTTGATATAATAAATATGACTAATATTTATCAATTTAGAAAGTAATAAAATAAAAAATAAAAAATGAAAAATAAAAAATAAAAAATAAAAAATAAAAGATAAAAAATAAAAAATAAAAGATAAAAAATAAAAAATAAAAAATGAAAAATAAAAAATAAAAATAAAAAATAAAAAATAAAAAATAAAAAACATTAAATTAATTCTGATAATGAGAATTTTTTTATATTCAACATTGCTTATTTATTAAATAATATATATATATATATATTTTTATTTTTATATTAGAAATAAAATATAATTAATATAAGTAGTTATAAAAAAATGATTTTTTTATTACAATATATAAAAAATTAATTTTAATATAAATATTATGACTTTGTTAATAAAAGTATAATCTAAATTCTAAATATTCATTGATGATTTTTAAATTAAAATTAATACTATAAATTTAATATCATAATAAAAAAAAAGTTAATTGAATTTATATCAATAATACACAATTAATAAGAGATTGTGGTTTTTAAAAAGAAAATTATTATTATTATTATTATTATTATTATTATTATTATTATTATTCAAAGATATAAATAACTATTAAACAGCAATAACTACTTAATTTTTTAATAATAAAATAATTTTTTTTAATAATTTTAGTAAGATATTATTATAAATATTTATTATACATCTATTAAATAATATCATGTAATGTATATAAAATTTATCATACACTTTTGAATTTCATTTATTAATTGAAATAGACCTATTCATTTTTATATTCATATTTAATTTAAAATATTGAAATATAATATGATTAAATAATTTAAATATATATAAATCTATGATTTTAATGATTTGGAAAAAAAATTAACTTACAAAAATAAATGCATTCATCATTAAATTTGTATATTTTTATAAAAATTATTGCTTTTCCAAATTTTTAATTATAAAAAAAAAAAAAAAAATTCAATAGTTAGTATTAATAATATCAATAACAACTAAAAACAACAATAATATTATTTAAGCAATCAATTTTATTTTAATATAATATACTAAAGTATTAATTATATTTTTTGATAATAAAAGGTAATAATTTTATAATTCATTATTTTAGCTATTTTAATAAATTGTATATTATTATAATGTAATATATGTTTATTAAAGAAAAGTATTTTAAATAATTAAACTTTATTAAAATAAAACATGTTTTTTGAGTAACCAAAGTATTGAAATGGTAATTAATAAATTTTAGGATTACAATTTTTTGTTTAAAAGGATTAGAATTATATTATGTAATTAATAAAAAGATTTTTATATTAAAAAATAATTTTTAATTTGTTAGTTTAATATATTTTATTTCTAATTGTTATTATTTTTATTTTATTTTATTTTATTTTTGGTAGAAAATGATATTCAATTAGAAGGTATAATATATTTTTTATTGTGTAATTAAAATAATACAAATATATAATTTGGAAAAAAAAAATTTTTTTGAAAAGAAGGCTGAACAAATATATATATTAATTTATATTATAATATATTTGAAATATATAAATTTTTAATCATGATTTATGAAAAATATAAATTATTAAATAATAATTTTCATAATTAAAAGATCATAAATCATAAATCATAAATCATAATAAATAAATAAATAAATAATAAATAAATAAATAAATTATAAATCATAAATCATAATAAATAAATAAATAAATAAATAATAAATAAATAAATAAATTATAAATCATAAATCATAAATTATATTAAATAGTAAATAATAAATAAGTAATAAATAATTCATAAATTATATTAAATAATAAATAATAAATAATAAATAATAAATAATAAATAATAAATAATAAATAATAAATAATAAATAATAAATAATAAATAATAAATAATAAATAATAAATAATAAATCATAAATAATAAATCATATATAATAAATAATAAATAATAAATAATAAATAATAAATAATAAATAATAAATAATAAATAATAAAATAATAAATAATAAAATAATAATAAATAATAAATAATAAATAATAAATTATTGAATAATAAATAATAAATAATAAATAATAAATAATAAATAATAAATAATAAATCATAAATAATAAATAATAAATAATAAATAATAAATAATAAATAATAAATAATAAATAATAAATAATAAATAATAAATAATAAATAATAAATAATAAATAATAAATTATTGAATAATAAATAATAATTGAGTAATAAATAATAATTGAATAATAAATAATAATTAAATAATAAATAATAATTGAATAATAAATAATAATTGAATAATAAATAATAATTGAATAATAAATAATAATTGAATAATAAATAATAATTGAATAATAAATAATAATTGAATAATAAATAATAATTGAATAATAAATAATAATTGAATAATAAACATTAATTGAATAATAAATAATAAATAATAAATAATAAGTGAATAATAAAAAATAATTGAATAATAAATAATAAATAATAAATAATTATTACAATATTGTTAGGTAATAAATAAGAAATTTTATTAATATTAAAACTCTCTTATGATTTTAAGTATTATTGCCTATTTTTTATTTCAATAAAAGATATAATAAATAAAAAAATTATTAAAAATAAATATTAAAATATCTTTTTTTGTGCAACATTTAAATATTTCAAATTTTAAATGATTAGTACTTTTCAGAAATTAATATATATATATATTTTTTTTTATTTAATAATTACTGATAAACTTTTTTAAGTAGAATTTTAAATTTTTTTATTTACAAATGTTTAGAATTATTTAATATGAAAATTGTGGATATTGCTTTTTGAAAATATATATACTTGCTATAATAATAAATAATCATTATATAGATAATATGTTGTCATATTAATATCTGGGTTTGATATTAATTTATGTAGGAAATTTAAGGAATTAGATAATAATATTTAAAATAGGAAGAAAAAGTAAAAAATATGAAATTTATATTGTAGATATATATACAAAAATATATTGTAGATATGTAGATATTAAAGAGTAGTTATATAACATATTTAATATAAATTATTAAATATAAATTTTTTTATATCTTTTTATATATTATTAAAGTTTTCAAATTTTATATTCATTAATGAATAATAGTATTACTATAAAAAGTTTAAATTATATTAAATTTTATCTATCAACAACGAAAAAGATTAAATTTTAAATTATAATATTGTACAAATTATATTAAGCAATAGAATTAAGTATATTTTAATATATACATATTATATATTAAACAATTATACTAATTTTTCCTTAATTAAATTTGAAATTTTATTTTTAAAAAACAAATACATAAATTTTCACCATAGTAAAAAAAGATTTTAAAAAATAGAATATATATATTATATCATATATTATAGTATAATAGATTTAATATAAAAGTGATAATTCATATATATATTTTTTTAAATTAAATATCAATAAATTTGAATAGAGTTTCTTTAAATATTAAATTTATAATAAACATAATTATAGGATGTATTTTGTTTTTAATAAAACCCTTAATACAGTTTTAAATCAAGAATTGCGCATTCGTTTTAAACAAATTATTAATCAAATCTTTTCATATATTATTAAATTATTTAAAGTTTGGAATAACAATATAATTTAATTATTTTTCTTAAGTAGTATATATTATTTATATTATTAATATATTTGTTGAATATTTGTAAAATAAATAATTTTTAAATATTATATAAAAAAAAGATTAATATAATTTCAAATTAATAGAATTATTAATTTAATAGTATTAATATTTTTTTATTTTAAAATTATTTACATATATATTGTATTATAATATTATAAATAATTGTAATATATCCATATATATATTGTTTTAATAGCAATAATAATATTTGAATTTTTTTTTAAATTATATTACACAATTTTTTATTTAAAAAAATTAAAGATTAATATTAATAATGATTTTATATTAGTTATTATATATTAAAAATAAAATGAAATATATAGATGTAATTTATATAAATAAACAAATAAATAAATAAAAAAAAAAAAAAAAAAAAAAAATTAAAGTAAAAGCGGTTAATTAAATTTAATATTTTTTTTTTATAATTTTTTCTTCTTTTTTTTCTTGATTTTTTATTTTTTATTTTTTTTTAAAATTTTATATATTTTTATTATAAAATTAAAGAAAGTTACGCAATATGAATATTTGTAGTTTAATTGCATATTAGAGTTAAAAGTTTAAACTCAAAAATATCAATATAGAAGAATTAAAAAAAAAAAATAAAATAATATAGATAGTAAATAAAATGATATAATATTTTATAATTATGAAATAAAAAATAAATCTAAAAATTTGTTTAAATAAATTTTGGAAATTATATTTATTTTTATATTTAAATAAATTTATTTTATTTAAATTATAATAAAAATATGTAAAATTTATTATTTATTTATTTTTTATTCTTAATTTTTTTATTTTTTAGTTTTTTTTTCCTTTTTTTTATTTTTTTTTATTTTTTTTTTAGAAGCTAACAATTCTATCACACATTACAATAAAAGAGTAATTACTATTTAATTTAAATAACAGCTATTAGAAAAAATACAAAGATATAATAATATAATTTTATTTTTCCAATCAAAAATATTTAAGTAAATAAAAGGATTCATTAAGATTATATTAACAATACTATTTGATAAATCGAAAGTAAAGGCCTATTTTTTTCTTTTAATGAAGAGTTAAATATAAATAAATTGAAAAAAAAAGTAGTATAATTCAAATTAAAGTGTTTAAAGTAAATTTATTAGAAAGCAGATTAAATTTCAATTAATAGAAATGTGTCCTTCCACTTCATTTAATATAATAAACACTACAACAACAGCAATACCAATTATAGTATCAGATACGAAGAGTACAAAAATACCAACTATATCATCATCAAGCACGTTCTCTGTGGATAATTCATATATCATAAATACAAATAATGAAATTAATAATTTAGATATTAATTTACATTCATTAAAAAATTCTTTAGTAGATAACTCAAATTCATCTTTAGGATGTTCATTAAATAAAAACATAAATACTACTTTTATTACAACTTCAAATAATAATAATAATTTATCATTAAATATACAACATAAATATAGATCATTACCTCAAACTCATGTAAATAATTATACCTCAACTGTTAGTTCACCTATGCATAATTCAAATAATATATCAAATATATTAATAAACGATAAATCAAAATCACAAACGTCATTAAAATGTTCATCAAATAATGTAATAGAAAATCAAGAAAAACTATTAAAATTTCCAAATACAATTCATTCTAATGAAAATTCAAAAAAAATAATGGTTTTAAACAAAGAAAGTCAAGAAAAAATATCTTTTATTCATTTCTCACCTAAAATACCTGTAATAAATCGCAAGGATACTTCTTTAGAAGTTTCCAAAACATTAATAAAAAAGAAACATAATAGTTTAACTGTTCTTTCAGATCTTTTTAATTCAAAATTCATTCATAAAGCAGCTTCGTTATCCGCGGCAGTTTCAATGTCAGGTGAATCATATAGAAAAACAATAAATAGAAAAGAACAAAAGAAAAGTAATTCAATTAATATTACTGAGGAGCTGAAAGATAAAAAAAAGAAAAAGAGAAAATCCTATATAAAAATATTACAAAAAAATATTATTAGTAATAAGGGAAGTCATCATGTACAACAGGAAGAAATCAATGAAGGTGTTAAAGAACCAACTCAGACGAATGTTAGTTTTACAGAAATCACCTTTTCAAATCATTCAATAGATACCCAAAATATAAATCCTAAAAATAGTAAACAACAAAAGAAAAATAAAATGAAAATAAGATTAAAATTTAGTAAATTAAAGAATAATAAGAATAAAATGACATTAAATAATATGAAAATAATAAATGATAGTAATAATAGTAATTTTCAAAATTCATTTTACCATTCAAAGTCAAAAAAGGGAAATATGCCATTTTCTAGTATTTTACATCAATCAAGTACATATGAAACAAGTAGTATGGAATATAAAGTGAATCTAAGACATGGCCAAACTGCTCGATATACTAGAAATGGAAATATTGAAGATGATCATTGCTATAGCTTTTCAGAAGATGTACTCAATTCTTTATCTAATATGGATAATACTGATAATAAAAGTTATTCAGGAATGTATCAATCATCATCTTATAATCAAATTAAGAATACACCATCACTAATATCTATTCCTTCACGCTCAACAATATTAAATCCATCAAGTAACTATCAAAATCCAAGTGTTCCTCCTTCTTTAAAACTTAAAAAGAGTAACAATTCTCTTCAAATTAAGCAACCAATGAATACCCAAGTCTCCATTGCTTCATCAAACGAAAGTCCAATACTTAGTGAATATAATACGAGCCAAAAAAAACATCTTACATATAAGAGTTTAGAAAATGAATTTGTATCAGTATATAATGACCATTTTAAAGAGCATCCCATAACAACAGAAGTTTATTTTAGTAATGAAGAGGAAGCCTATGAAACGAGTAGTGAAATTACAAGTTCTTTAACTCAAGAAATAATATCATCAAAAATTAAATATCCAAGTTATATTTCATCTTCTCAAGATGATCTTATAAGAGATGATGTAGTAATGTCAGATGATAGAGTAATAACGGAAATTGAAAAAAGTATTAAAAATAAAAATAAATTACAATCATTTGAAAAAAATACACAAAGAAAAAGTCAAAATAGTCCTAATAATAGACAAAATCATAGTATAATTATGAAAAATCATGAATCGCAACCCCAAAATCTACAACATCAAGATAGAAGTGATAATTTAAATTTACGTTTAAAAGTATTACGTAAACGTCGTCGTCATCCAGTACTTTCTCCGGAACAATGTTGTCCGGAAAACCAATTTCAAGACAGTTGTATTTCATCCACAAATAATAATGTTTTTAACAGTCAAGAAGAAATTCATTCTCAATCATTTAGACCCAAAGATAGTATAAAAAATCAAAAAGAACAGTATTCTAATCTAATTGAGCAGAAAAATATTTTAGGGAATCAAGGTGAAGTATATACATTGAATTCCAAATTAATAAATACTATTGATAATATAAATTCAGTATCTGGCCTACAGGAAAAGGAAAATATGTCAATTCATTCTTCCCAGGAAAGTAATTCATTTTCGGAAAATCAATTTTTGAATCCAATAGATACAAATACAAATAAAAGAATATCGTTTCAGGATGAAAAAGAGATAATAAATGATCATGATTCTTCAGTTCATGTTGATGATCATAGTATAGAGAGTCGCTGCCAATCAATTTATGAAAAATATAGGAGGTTATCTCGTCATTATAGTATTGGTAATAAACAAAATATATTAAATCGTAACATAACACCCAACTCATCTTATTCTTACCATTCACATTCAGTATCAAATGCTTCATCCGATAAAGATGTATCAATTTCTATTTCAACCACCTCTTCATCATCATTAGATACTGTGTATTTAGCTAACTCAAATAAATGTCATTTACAACATTCTACTTCATTAAGAAGCCCTGTACATAAAATATCATGTAAATCCTTTGATAATATAAATTATTCTATTTCACAACATAAGATACGATCTTTATCAGAAGAAATGTCACCAGTTATAAAACCTATTTCATTTATTTCCAATTCTACTTCTTTTACTAATTCCTCATCGTTTGAAAGACTTGCTTACCGTGATGAATCATTAATATATTCACCATCCTCACCTCAACCTCCATTATTATCACATCACGCGTCAATAAGCTTTAATAATAGAAATAGGGATTCATTTAATCAAGTTCCAGTTTTTAGAAATCAATCTTTAAGAGAAAATTTTCATTTTCATCATCAAACAAGTGATTTTGGATTTTATTATTGTCAACCCCCACAGGAGAGTAATGTCCTTTATAGTAATGATAATAAAGAAGATAATAATATGAATGTAGAATATAATAAAAATTTGAATATTAATAATAAATTGAATTCATCTGTTTCTGTACTTCCTTCCACATCAACATTTAAATCAGAACA
Organism: Neocallimastix lanati (nom. inval.); assembly: GCA_016946835.1. NCBI lineage: Eukaryota > Fungi > Neocallimastigomycota > Neocallimastigomycetes > Neocallimastigales > Neocallimastigaceae > Neocallimastix > Neocallimastix lanati (nom. inval.). The sequence continues at coordinate 834,801 of JACVTC010000050.1, read as the reverse complement.
TTTATCATCTTATTTTTCATTAGCCTCATCTTTTCATTCAAATCAAGCAAATCCTGTATTTGATTCCACTTCATTAGTTATACCTCAATCAAAACTTACTACATCTGTTATACCACCTTCTCCTACACCAGAAATCAATGATGATGTTTACCGTCAATACCAAAACAGTGAAAAATTGGTTAATTTGATTTCAAATTTGTCCTTTTCTAATCCTGATTTGAAAACTGATGATATTGATAGTAAACAGGTATTTACCATTTTAAATAATAATCAAGAAAATATTTTATCATCTTCTGAAAATATTTCAGTTCAGAATAAAATAAATAGAACAGAATTAGGAAATGAAAATGAAAACATATATTCGTCTAAAAATGATAGTAATATTAATGATAATAATTATTTTGAACATAGTATAATTAATTATTCTCTGAATAATAATAAAATTATTGATTCTTTTAGTAATAATGGTTACGATTTAAATGATAAAAGTAGTTATGATTATTCAAGTAATATAATTAATAGAAAAAATGAATTTAATGAAAAAGTTATTAATAATAATGGTAATAATGAAAGTAATCATGATGATGACAATAAAAATGAAAATAATAATGATAACATTAGCTACAGTAACAATAACTACAACAATAATAATAGTAGTAACGGCAGTAATAAAAACAACAACAGTAATAATGAAAACAACAGTAATAATGACAATGACAACAACAACAAAAATAACAATAACTACAGTAAAAATAACAATAATAATAATAATAGTAGCAGTAACAATAACAACAATAACAATAACAATAACTACAGTAAAAATAACAATAATAATAATAATAGTAGCAGTAACAATAACAATAATAGCAATAATAACAATAATAACAATAACAACAACAACAACAGTGATAATAATAATAATAGAAATGACGATAAAGAAAACAAAAATAAAAAGTTTGATAAAGATAATGAAAATGGTGAAAATACTGAAAGTAATGAAACGGAAGCTAATGAAAATAATAGGAATGTTAAAAATAATGAAAATGGTGAAATCGATGAAAAAGATGAAAACAATGAAAACGGTGAAAACAGTGAAAAAAATAATAATATTGAAATCTCCATTTTGAAAAAAAGAATAGAGGGAAAAGAAAGATGTCATTCAGATCAAATATATGGAGAAGCACCATTATTAAAACGTCTTTCATTTATTAATTCATCAAAACAAATAAAAATAATAAATAATAATGTAAACACTGAAAATTTAGAATACTCCCCATTATTTACAAATAATTTACATCCGAGAAATAATTCAGTCATAAAATCATATGAACCGATATTTAATAATTGTAGATCACTGAATACAGTTTCAACAACTCTAAATAATATTTCTTGTATACCTAATTCATTAAGTATCTTGACTTCTGATTCCTATCGTTTTGAAGACGATTTAATATGTTTTTTTATGATGAATGATAAATTAAATTCTCTTGGTAAGTGTTGGGATATCCGTGAAAAAGAAAAATCAAAAGAATCAATTCATTCGTCATTTGTAAGTGATAATAATGAAAAATCAGATAGTAATTATTACTCCATTAATGGTTTTGGTGAATCAATAAATTATAGTGATAAAATGCCATCAATTAATATTATTCGTGAATTCTTAGAGTCATATTCTTATAATTCTTATAAAAATAACCCATATAGTTTATCTCGTTTAATTATGAAGAAAAGACCAAAAATTTTTTTAGATAATCATAATACATCTTGTTCGTATTCATTTGATCATTCCTACCAAGAAATTAATTATCCATCTATAACCTATCCATTGACATCACTAGAGATGAGAAAAGCTTTAATAGTTCTTTCTTTGTCACTTCAGAAAGAAATTTTGCAACAAAAATATAATAATTCGCTTTATGATAAAATGAAAAATAAGGTAAGAGAAGAGGATGATATAGCTGATATTGAATATGGTAGTTCGCAATCTTCGTCATCCATTTTAACCTATGAAGACATTAGTAAATCGTGGAATGATAAAGAAGATGAAATAGCAAATCATTCCGTCTCCATAAAGCGTTTATCTAATTTTAGTAAACGTTCGTTTCCAAGTTTTTTGAAAAATGGTGAAAGTAAAACTATATTGACAACCGTAAATGGCCGAATTGCTTCAATTCAAACTTTGTTTGATGAAAATAATGATGCAGAGGCATTGGAAAAATTACCTTCTATAAACAATTCAATTAATAATAATGAATGTTTCAGTATTAATGTTAGTAAAAATGATAATCACAATACCATTAAACCAAAGCTTCACAACATTACTTCTGTAAAAACTCTATGTAATAAAAGTTCAGATGGTTCTATGATTAAATATAGTGATTTCTATCAAACTTCAGAAAGAGAAGGAGAAGAAGAATTTCAAAGAAAATCAACATCCTTTATCCCATTTTCTATAATACCGTATATTAAAAGTAAAACTTCATCACTATCTTTACTTTCCATAAATAATGATAATTCTTCAAATAATGATAATGATAATTCATTTAGTATTTTAAATTCAAATTGTTATATTACACCAAAATTATTAAGTAGTCCAAATATGAACAGTGTAGATAGTAATTCTTTTACCTATACTGATGATAATTCACCAATAGATATTTCGTTTACTGAACCAAAAAATAGAATTAACAATAGATCAAATCATTCTTCATTTTTAGATAGTAATAACTCAGAATTCCATTTATTTGATAAATTAAGTATTTCCTCAACAAATGATTCTCAGGAAAATAATTTATTTATGGATTCATTATATATTAATAGAAGAGAATTGATATCAGATATTAAATCAAATAAATCATTAATTTTATCTAGAGAAAACTCAAAGTTAAATCAACATTTAAAATTAAATCAATATTTTAATTCTAATCATGATAATTATTCAATGGTTAATGATCAAAGTCCTATTAAAGAGTTCAATCCATTAGATATAAATACAATAAATATAAATAATTATAAAAATAAACCAAATGAACTATCAAAATTATCAAATAATAATGATCAAAATAATAACTCATCAATGAAAGAGAGAAAGAAATCTTATTTCCTTAGAGAAAACGATTCAAATAATAAGTATATTGATAAAGAAAAGAAAAATTGTAGTATAAATGAGATAAAAGATGAACGAAAAGGTGAACAAAAAGGTGAACAAAAAGATGAACAAAAAGATGAAACAATTAATAAAATTACAGGCATTAATAAACGAAAATCATTAAATGTAATGAAAGACAATGTAACATCAAATACTTCATTTCATCTTAATAGTGTAGGAAGTTCTGTGTTAGAGTATGATGATATGTCTTCTCCTTCTTTATCAACAATTAATCCATATGATACAACGGATAATACCATTGATTTTACAAATCAAACTTCTGAAATTTATTGGAATTATAAAGAAAGTCAATCAGAATCAAAGAACATCAATGAAATTATTCAAAGTAGTAATATTAATGAATCCATATTAAATCATCCTAATGGTTATAACAATGATTATAATAATAATAATAATAATAATAATAATAATAATAATAATAATAATAATAATAATAATAATAATAATAATAATAATAATAATAATAATAATAATAATAATAATAACAATAATAGTGATAATAATAATAATAATAATAATAATAATAATAATAATAGTAATAATAATAATAATGATGATGATGATAATGATAATGATAATAATAATAATGATAATGATATTAATAATGAAACTGGTAATATTAAGGTTAGTGATCAAAGTCAGGAACAAGATCTTTGGTCAATTTATAAAAATGAGAGTAGTATTGAAACAAATCTTAATAATTATGTTATCGATAGTTCAATGGATAATTCAATTCCTCTCATTTACGATGATGAAGATCTTTTTGAATATCCAAAAAAGAGTAGTATATTAGATGATATTCATATCCCATATTTTAGAAATACTTCACCCACCACCATAATTAACCAATATCAAATGAATTTATGTTCTCAAAATTTAAAATCAAATAAACTTAATTTAAATAATATTCAACAATTAAGTCCTGTTCGAGAGGAGACTTTTTCAAAATCAAAATCTTCATTACCACTCTCTTCCTCATCACCGATAGGAACTAGAAAAAATAGGAAAAAATTGAAATCGATATTAATTTTCAAAAAATGTACTTTTAAAAAGCGTAAAAGTCATCATTCATTAAAGGAAGAAAATAGTAACTATCTATCAGTGAATGAAATTAAATTAATTCAACCTAAACATAATCCAATTGAAACATTACATGAATCTATTAATGATTCCCCAGCTACATTTAAATCAACAAAGCCGATATATCTTGTTCAAAGGAATAAATTAAATTCTGAAAGTAATTTAATGGAAGGAATGAATGATATGTCATTAAAGAGGAAGCTCTCCCATCGTAGTATAAAGAGTTTAACTTATGACAAAAAAGAAAAATTTTACAAGGGTCTTAATAATGCAAGTTCAAATACTTTGGATCAATATTTAAAATCAAAGATAAAAAGAATTGATAATTTATTAGTGAACAAAAGAAAAACATTTAGAGAAAAGGATACAAATGATTCATCAATAGGAATTCCTAATGAAAATGGAAAGTTGATTGATTATGTTAGAACAGGGTTCATATCATCCATAAAGAATGGAAAATCTTTAAAAATTAAAAATGATGAAAATGAATATACCAATGGTAAAGAGAAATATAATAATGGTTTTCATCATATATTAAAGGATTTTGATTCTCAGTATAGTAGTAATAATATTTATGATAGTAATAAGGAGGGTGACTCTGAAAAATTGAATTATTATAATCAAAATCAGTTGAGGAAAGAATTAGAAATGAATAATGAGTTTATAATTATTGATGATCAAGATCAAATACAAGTCCAAGAAAAAATTCAAAATAATAAAGGGAAAAAATCAGAAGAAATAACTGAACAAAATAAAAAAAAGCTTGATATTAAAATACAACAAGAAAAATTAAAGAGAACCTATGATGATCAAGAACAAAAAATTAAAAATGAATTACTAAATGAATCAAAAAATGAGGTTACAAAAAATAAAAAAAATATTGAAGGATTAGAATCAGAAGAATTAGAAAAAGATAATGATCCAACTGAACCTTCAAATATAAGTTATAATCCTAATCTTTCAATTTTTAAATATCCATCTATATCTCCAAATGTGGATGAGAGTTCTATTAATCACGAGTTTTCAGATTTTGATGAATTTGAAATTATATCATCCATACAACCTTCTACTATAAAGAGTGCTTGTGAACCTTTAGACTTGCTTAATACAAAAATATCTGAAGATACCTCAAATGGAAAACTGTCAAAAAGGACATCATTTACTACTGAATATAAATCTGAAATTGATAAATCTGAAATTGATAAACAAGACTGTAATAAAATAGATAAAAAACAAAATACTATACAAGAAGTATTTAAAGCCCCAATAATACAACATGGAATCATTCAATATTCAAATGTTTTAGAAAACCCATCAATGCGTAATTATAGTAATAACAATAATAATAATAATAACAACAACAACAATAATAATAATAATAATAATAATAATAATAATAATAATAATAATAATATCAAAAGACAAGAAGTAATCTATACAACTGATCTTATTGAAGAATTGAATCGAAAAAATCAAAATTCATCATTGAATAATAATAAAAATATAAAAGAAAAAGTAATTGAAACCTTATCAATGAATAAATTAATTAACAATGAGAAGAAAAAATTGAAAAATGAAGAAAAAAAATATGAGGTTATAATAGAAGCAAATATAAATAAAAATAAATATGGAAATAAAAATGAAAATGGAGATGAAAATGTAGATGAAAATGAAATTATCAAAGATAAATCTTTATCTAACAGTATAGAATTAAGTAGTAATAAGGCTATTAATGGTGAATCTTTTCTTTTTGAAACTGTTGAAAATCAATCAAATATAGTTGATGCACATGCCAAATATTTAGATGATATAACAAAGGATACCCAAAAATATATCATTCCAAATAAAAATAATTCAAATCACGATTTTTCTCATTTTACTAATAAAATTGTACAGAAATTTAAGTCAGAATTATCACTAAAAAAATCAAAGAAGTCCTTTATGTCATTAAAAGCAAAATCTAGTCAATCTGTAATTTTAAGTCCTTCAATTTCAGTATCTGAAATTTCAATTGCCCCATCAACACCAAAAAGTTCCATTCATATAAGTATTAATCAATTAAATATTGATAATATTAGTCAGAATCAAAAATCAAAAGCCAAATCTTGTTGTATTGAAATGAAAAAGAAAATTTCAAAGATTAGTTTAAGTGATAAAAATATCTGGGAAATTTTAAGATCTAAAAATCAAAGAAAAATAATAATTGACTCTACTGAATCAAATCAAAATAATTTAATAACTAACTGTACAGTAGATAGAATTATTCCTTCATTATTAACTTCTAATACCGAAAATATAAATTATATTATTCATTCGTTTAATAATAATAAAAAAAATAATTCAAGTAAGTAAAAAATACATTATTATTATTATTATTATTATTATTATTATTATTATTATTATTATTATTATATACTTTTATTATTTAATATATATTTAATGAAAAAAAAAAATTCAAATTTTTTTATTTTTTTTTTTTTTTTTTATTATTTTTTTAAAATTTTTTTATTTATTAGTACAATCCGTTGAAAATATAATGCCTAGTTATCCACAAGCATTAATCCATAAATCATTTACTGGTATATTATCTAATATAAAGATTGAAAATTGTAAATCTGCTAAAGAAAATTGTTCAGAATTTGTGAAGAAATATATATTAGATTTTAATTCGAAATTGAAAGATTTTCATTGGATATATAAATCTGAAAGATTCCCTAAATTATTATTAAATAGAATTAGAATAAAAGAAGAATGTAGAAAATTAAAAGAAACAGGAAATAATTAATATCTATACTCAATGTTTTGATATTTTTAAATATAAATTTATAAATAAATAAAGAAGTATTATCTTTATAATGTAAATTGAATATTAAATTGTACAATATATTGAAGTATTGAAATAAATATTTTAATAATAATTAAACTAATAGTAATTGTAACAATATATGTAAGAGAGAAAAAAAAAATTAGGAAATTAATAATATATTCAATATTATAAATATTATGTAAAAATAATTTTATCATTTATTTTTTAATGTGCTAATTTACTATCATTTGATAATATTTTTATAATATATAATAAATATATCTTATTTATCAATATTTATTGAATTACAAGCAAAATTTTTGTAGTTAATCAAATTTTTTATCACTTAAATATTCACAATTTTCTCTTGGATTTTTTTGGATTGGACGAATTAAATGTGGATTCAAATTTGATGTAAAAACGTATGTTAAAAGTAATCTAGTATCAGAAAATTGCCCAACATACTGCCCTTGTTGTGGTGAGAGTAACAGCATACCTAGTTTTACACACTGGATACTTTTATGTCCTAAATTTGAAGAATTTAGGCAACATTTCATTCCCTTTGTTGATGAAATTTTTATTAATTTTTCTCTTATTGTTCATGAGAAATCATTGAACATTCCTGATGATAAAGAGGAAGATTTTGATGATAATATCAATTTTTACGTGCTGTGTCTCCTTCTTGGCGGAAATGCAGTATTTGAAATCTTAAAGATCGGCTCGGGGGAAAGAAGGCGATATATTAATAATATTTTTCAATCACCTTCGAACGAGTCTTCTTTCCCGATTTCATATTTTGTGGGGCTTGCGGAATTCCTTACTAACGTTATGCCTATTGTGATTGGTGATTTTTACACCATGATCGATTTGTATAGTGTTAGACCTACCGTTGTCAAGAGCGTCGACGTCGTAACGATAAGGCAAAGAAGAAATTCTGATACAGATTCGAATGATAATTTTCATCCACATGGAGTTATCTTCGATGAATGGGAAGAGTTAGAGGCCTTTTCGTCCTCGAATCTCATAACGTAGTTTTTTAATATTAATATAAAAAAAAAAAATTTCATGTATTTAAACTTCATGTATTTTTTTAAAAAAAAAATATTATTAAATAAAGTTTATTCCTAGTCTAAAAAAAAAAAAAAAAAAAAAAAAAAAAAAAAAAAAAAAAAAAAAAAAATCAAATTTTTTTTTTGATTATTGAATAACATTATTGAAATATATGTTAATAATTATTAATTATAATATAATTTAATAATAAGTAATAATAGATAGTTGTTAAAACTTTATAAATATTATTATTTTTATTAATTAATATTAAATAATTCATTGTATTTAATATAGACCAATCATTGTCGTTATAAAATTTTAAAAGATTTTTTAATTATATATATATATATATATTTTTTTTTTATAATTAAATTTTTTTTATGTAAAAACTAAATTATTTTCATAATTAAATTATTAAAATTTCTGATAATATTAAAAAATTTATACTATTTGTTTTATATATATTACTATTTTTTTTTTTTTTTTGTATTAGAAAAAATTTATTATTTTATAATTATAAAATAATAATTTAAATTAAAGTTAGAGTTTTAGAATTTTTAAAATAAAATTTTAATTTAAAAATGTTAAAATCAAGAGCATTTGTTAAGCGTACAAGAAAAGGAAATGTTATTAAAGTTATCAAGGAACATTGTAAAATTTTTAATTATATAATATTATTAACTTATATATTATATTAATATAATTTTAAATTTTGTTTTAATAAATTTTCTTTAATTTAATTTATATATATTTAATTTATAATTCCTTTTTAATTTATAATTTTATTCAAATATTTTAAAAATCAATAATTATAAATCCATATAATTTAAAATTATTTTATATTTGAAATTGTTTTTTATATTTTTTTCAATTCAAATTTTAAATATAATTTATTAATAATTAAGACCTTCGTGATGATATTTGGTGTTCTGTAGAAGGTTGTGACAAATGCAAACAAGAAAAAATCCATTTATCCTGTAATCCAAGAAAAACAAAATTATCTGAATATCCTCAGTTAATTATACCAGATACAAATATATTTTTACATCAAGTAAATTTTTGTTACTTTATTATTACCAATATATTTTTTAATTAAAAATTATTTCGAAATTAATATTATATATATATGCTGAAATTTCTATAATTTATGAAAAATCAAAATTTCAAAAAATCAATTATATTAAATTGAAATTTATTTTTAAAATTATTATTTTTATTATATATATATATATATAATAAAAATATTAATTATTACATAATATAAAATATTACGTATATAATAATTTCACAATTAATTTTTAATAACAAATATTTCGAATTTGAATTTTATTTATTAATATTGTTTTTTTTTTATTATTATTATTATTATTATTATTATTATTATTATTATTATTATTATTATTATTATTATTATTATTATTATTATTATTATTATTATTATTATTATATATTAACTAACAATAATAATAATAATAAAAAAAGATTGATATTATCGAACACGTAGCATTTACAAATGTTATTGTTTTACAAACAGTATTGGATGAAGTTAGAGCGAGATCATTACAAATTTATAATAGAATAAGAACTATGTTAGAAGAAGTTCCAAAACATTTTTATTTATTTTCAAATGAACACAATAGGTAATATATATATATATATATTATAAAATGAAAATGTTGAATTATAAAAATTTTAAATCAAATATTTTAAAAATAAAAAAAAAAAAAAAAAAAAAAACTTTTTTTTTTTAACATACTAAAGACATACTGCTATTGAACGATTAAAAGATGAAACAATGAATGACAGAAATGATAGAGGTATTAATTAAATAATTATATATATATTTACTTATATTATATTATATTATTATTATTATAATATTTTTATATTTTATTGAAAAGTTATATTAATAATATATTGTAAAAATTTTTTTTTATTTATATAAAAGCTATTAGAACTGCAACTTTATGGTATAATAATCATTTAAAATCTCATCCAAATGGTCAAATAACTGTACTTTTAGTTACAGATGATAAAGATAATAGAGTTAAAGCTCAACAAGAAGGAATAAAAGCTTGTTCAAGTAAGTAAAAAAAAAAAATTTAATGAATTAGAAAATTATATATTATAATATGTATTTTCTTTAAATACACATATTTTAATATTTAAAAAAAAAAAATTTTTTTTCTTATTTAAAATATTTATATAAATATTATTATTATTATTATTATTATTATTATTATTATTTTTTTTTTTTTTTTTTTTTTTTTTTTTTTTTTTTTAAATAAAAATATAATAAAAGTGTCTGAATATGTTGAAGAAATTGACGAATACCCAGAACTTATCGATATGGTGGCTTATCCAACTGAGGATGACACAAATGATAAAAAATTTACTTATGAAGAAGTAAATATTTATGAGTATATTCATATGAGTCTATTCATTTATATATTTTATTTTTTTTTAATATATAAAAATTTTTATTTTATTAATAAACTTTTATTATAAAAAATAACAATAAATAATAAAATATATAATAGCATATGACACCTGTTCAAATTTCTGGTGGTTTAAAGGCTGGTTTATTATATCAAGGTTCTATCAATATTAGTATTTATAACTATTTAGAAGGCACGATTATGGCAAACATTGATGGGGAAGAAACTCAAATTCTTATATCAGGGAGAGCGAGTTTAAATCGTGCTATTCAGGGTGATACTGTAGCTGTTAAATTATTACCAAAAGAAGAATGGAAAACAAATGTTTCAAAAATTATTACTACTGGTAATTTTTTTTTTTTTTTTAAAAAAAAAAAAAATATAATTACAATTGTTATATTACTTTTATTAAATCTAATTATTTTAAAAATTTATTGATATATAAATAATATATTATTGTTAAATAAAAAGAAAATGATAAGGATGATGAAGATAATGAAGTTGAAGATAAGAAAGAAGATGATAATGAAAAAGAATCTCCAAATAAAATGGAAACTGATAAAAATGATGAAAATGTTGCATTTAATGAAAAACCAATCCCAACTGGTAAGGTTGTTGGTATTATTAAGAAAAATTGGAGACAGTAAGTTTAATTAATTTCATTAAATATATATATATATATATTAAATGGAATATATTATTTTTTTCAATATTAAAATCATGAAATAGATATAAGTATAAATACAAATATTCTTTATCAAAATTTTAAATACAAATATAAATATTTTTAAAACAATTTATTATAGATATTGCGGATCTATTGACAAGAATACTGTTCAAAAAACTACAAATCATAATGCTACACAAAATATTTTAGTTGTCTCAATGGATAGACGTATACCAAAAATTAGAATTAGAACAAGACAAGCACAAGCCTTAATGGGTAAAAGAATTGTTGTTGCTATCGATTCTTGGGGTAGAAACTCATTGTAAGTTATATATAAATAAAATTAGATTAATAAAAAAAAAAAATAATAATAATAAATGAATAATATATATAAGTTTTAAATATTATTAATAATACTATTATTATTTTTTTAATTTATTTTTATTAGACATCCATTTGGTCATTTTGTTCGTGATCTTGGTGATATTGGTGATCGTAATACTGAAACTGAAGTATTACTATTGGAACATGATGTTCCATATATGCCATTCTCACAGCAAGTATTAAATGATTTACCACCAGAAGGTGAGAATTTTACAATTTCTGAAGAAGAATTAAAAAAAAGAGAAGACCTTCGTTATCTTGATGTTTGTAGTATTGATCCACCAGGTTGTACCGATATTGATGATGCTCTTCATGTCAGATCATTACCAAATGGAAATTATGAAGTTGGCGTTCGTATGTATTATCAATTTATTTATTTTTTTTTTTTTTTCTTTCTTTCTTTCTTTCTTTTATTATAAGAATCTTATTATAATATAATTAATATAATATATATATTATTTTTTTTAATGATTATATTATTTTCAAAAAAAAAAAAATTTTTTTTATTCTTTTTTATTATATAGATATTGCTGATGTTACATACTTTGTTAAACCAAATACCGCTATGGATAAAGAAGCTGCTAAGAGAGGTACTACAGTTTATTTAGTTGATAAACGTATAGATATGTTACCAGCACTTCTTGGTACCAATTTATGTTCATTAAGATCTAACGTTGATCGACTTGCCTTTTCATGTATTTGGGAATTAACTCCTGAAGCTGAAATTGTGAATGTACATTTTACTAAAAGTGTTATTCGTTCCAGAGCATCTTTAAGTTATGAAGAGGCTCAAGATAGAAATGATGATGAGTAAATATAATTATTTTAATGTCTTTTTTTTTTTTTTTTTTTTTTTTTTTTTTTTTTTTTATTTTAAATAATAATAATAATAATAATAATAATAATAATAATAATAATAATAATAATAATAATAATAATAATAATAATAATAATAATAATAATATAATAAAACCATAATTATAAAATTTAGTATATTAAATTGTTTATTAATTTTTTTAAATAATTAGACGTATGAATGATAATATTACCAAAGGTATTAGAATATTAAATGGTTTAGCTAAAAAATTAAAGAAGAAGAGAATGGATAATGGTGCTTTAACATTAGCATCTCCAGAAGTTAGATTTAACTTAGAAAATGATTCACAAGATCCAGTAGATGTTGAAATGAAAGAATTAAAAGAAACTAATTCTTTAGTCGAAGAATTTATGTTACTTGCTAATATATCTGTTGCAAAGAAAATTCATAGTAAATACCCAGAATCTTCTCTTCTTAGGTAATTAATAATAATAATAATAATAATAATAATAATAATAATAATAATAATAATAATAATAATATGATAAAAATATATTTTTAATATAAAATTATATCTCTATATAATACTTGCAACATTTAAAATATATTAAATATAAGACGTCACCCAACTCCACCGCAAAGTAATTTTGATGTTTTAATTGCAGCTGCTGAAAGCGTTGGTATTAAATTAGAATGTTCATCATCAAAGGAATTAGCTGATTCATTGGATAAGGCTATAGTTAGTTTATTTATTTATTTATTTTATATGTTAATATTTTATACTTTATAATATACTTTTATTTTATTAAAATTTTATTAATTTTTCATTTCTATTTTTCTTTTAATTTTTAATATATATATATATATATTTGAATAGATACCTGAACAGCCATACTTTAATAAGCTTATAAGAATTATGACTACTAGATGTATGATGCAAGCTGTTTATTTCAGTTCTGGTACTGTTTCTGAAAAGGACTATTGGCATTATGGTTTAGCAACTGAAATTTATACACACTTTACCTCACCAATTCGTCGTTATTCAGATGTTATAGTTCATCGATTATTAGCCGCTGCTATTGATTATGGAGAGGGATACTCAACTGATATTATAGATAAAATGAAAATTCAAAAAATATGTGATGGTAAATACATAATAATGATTAAGATAAATAAATAAATAAATAAATAAATAAAAAAAAAAAAAAAAAAAAAAAAGTAAAAAAAATTAATATTTATATATTTATATATATATATATAGTATTAAACTTCAGACATAGAATGGCTCAACAAGCTTCAAGAAGTTCAGTTGAATTATTTACTAATTTATATTTTAAAGATAGAATTGTTGAAGAAGAAGGTTTTATCATAAGAATACTTAAGAATGGTTTTGTAGTTTTAATTCCAAGGTATTTTATTATTATTATAATTATAATTTTTATTTTTATTATTTAATATAATATTTGGAATTATAAATAATATTAATTCAAATAATATGATTCTTACATAATATAATTAAACTTCATATATTAATAAATTAATTATAAAATTTTAAATTTAAAAAAATAATAATAAAAATTTATTAGATATGGCATTGAAAGTATTATATATTCAGAATCAAATAATAAATCTGGTACAGCTAAACAAATTTTTACATATGAAGCAAAAGAAAATAAATTAGTTTCTGAATATGCAACTTTAAAAATATTCGATAAAGTTACTGTACAAATATCTATTGAAGAAGCTGGTGTTGCTGGTATATCATCGAAATTATCAATGAAATTAGTTAAACCGTTTGTACCAGGAATATCTGTTGAATCACAAAATATTAAAATGGATGATAAGCAATTACATGAAATTGATGATGAAATTAAGAATAGAATTGAAATTATAAAGGAAGAAGAAGAAGCTATCCAAAATTCTAATGAACCATCTTCAAAGAAGAGAAGAGTTGCATAAACATAATTCAAAACAAAAAACAAAAAATTTTTTTTATATTTATTTAAAATTATATTTAAATTTATTTATTTTATCATATTATTCTTTATTAAATATTATTTCTAATTATTTTTATTTTCTAATTTTATTATATTTTTATGGATTTGCATAATCAATATTTATAGAATCTTAGTAATATATAAAATAAATTAAATAAACAATGAATAAAAAAAAAAAAAAAAAAAAAAAAAAAAAAAAAATAAATAAATAAATGATATAAAATTTAAAATTTAGAATTCTTATAATTCTTATTCCATATTATTATTAATTTTATATATACATTATATAATCATTCGATTTTTATTTTATTTTATTTTATTTTTGTTAAATATAACATTTTAAATCAAAATGTTTTATTGTTATTCTTAACAATTTTCTATTGATTTTAATAATATTTTTCTTAATTCATTTATGTTATAATTATATTATGATTTTTAATTGTTTTATATGGAAGTTTTATTGCCATTAAATACTGAATATGACTTTTTATATATCTATTATTTAATTTTCATTTTTTCAAGATGATTCATTGATAATTGATTAATATTTTTCTTGCCATAGTCTTTCTTTATATTAATATTTCTTGTTTTAGTTCTATTGAGATTTCGAGATTATCTATTGGACTTCTTCCCGATCCAGTTAAATAAATGACATTGGTAATAAAAATGTTAAAAACACATTTTTTTAATTAATACTGACATTCTTGATGAATTAATATTTTATGGGAAGTATGAACCAAATAATTAAAAATGTAATACTACTTTTGTAATGTTTATTGATAATTTCAATAATATTTGGATTAATTTCCCTTTGCTCATTTTTTGAATAATATTATTTTTTAGATAAATTTCTTGTTCATTTTTATTATAAAAACAATTACTTTTTATATTATTTAAACTTTTATTCTTACCATAGTTTTTAGATAATGATAATCTATAATTTTTATTAAAATCAGTTAAATTAGAAATCGATCTATTACTAAATTTATCTATTAAATATATATTGCTTGATATTTCATTATTGAATATATTTTTAAGACAATTTCTAAATTAACAAAATATAATAAATGATAATTGCAAAAGTTCAAAATTCATAACACAATATTTAATTTAATTAATATTAGATAATAATTTGAAGAAGATTATGTAATAATAATTTCATACATTCGTACGAAAAAAATTTTGTAATTTTGATGAAAGGAATTTTAATTTGAAAATCTAACACTCCCCCCTCAAAGTGAAATTACTTTAAGCAAAATAACAAAAAACTAAAATTAGTAATAGAAAGTGTTGTCAATAAAATAATTAAAAGATTCCTTGTTGATTTTTTTTGTTAAGATATCAGCAAGCATATTATTAGAATTAATGTGTGAAATATTAATGAAATCTTCTTTTATATAATCCATGACAAATGAATAATCTATATCAAAATGTCTTGATGAGTTTGTTCTTTTTTCATTAGTTAATATTTTAATATTACTAAGGTTATCACAATATATTTGGAATAATAAAACTTTTTCTTCAATTTTTTTATTTAAGTTATTTAGCCAAATGATTTTTTCAATCAAATCGGCAGTTGCATTAAATTCAGCTTCAGTTGTACTTCTTGCAGTGAATTTCTGTTTTTTTGATTTCCAACAGATTGGGGCGCATCCAATATATATTATTTAACCGGTAGTTGATTTCTCCCCATAATCATTATTCTTTGGTCCAAAGCTAGCATCTGAGTATGCAACTATGTCTTCTTTATTATTAAATTTTAGAAAGTAATTTTTTGTTTTATTTAAGTATAATAAAACATTTATTATCATTTTCCAATCCCTTACAGTAGGATTATTCTTTCTGGTAGATAATTTACTAATTGTTTCACTAATATCAGGTCTTGTACATCTTGCTAAGTGTATTAGTGACCCTATAGCTGATCTATATTTAGTAGGATCAATTTCAATATTGTTCTTCTCATTATCAGATATTTCCGAGTAAGGGTTGTCCTTTTCTCCAGTAATATTATATTCATCTAGTTTGTTTTGAATATACTTGGATTGATCCATAGTGTATACTCCTTCAGTTGTTTTTGTAATTCTTATACCTAAAATATAGTTAATTTCATCAATTTTTGAGACAGTATATAAATCTTTAATTTTCTTAATGGTGTCTTGTATGTTGTCAAGATTACCAATGATAACCATGTCATCAACATAAAGTCCAATAATTATCAAATTATTATTGTCTATAATTTTATAATATATATTAGTATCGGCGTAAGTTCTGGTGAATCTTAATTTTTTAACTAGAGAGTTATTGATTTCTTCATACCATAATTTTCCAGCTTGTTTTAGTCCATACAAAGCTTTATTAAGTTTCCAACAGTAACCTTCTTCATAGTCTGGATGTAATGTGGGGATTTCAGTGTAGATGTTTGTATCTATTTTAGAATTGAGATAGGCACCTTTTATATCTAATTGGTAACAATCATAAGAATGCCTAGCCGCATAAGCAATTAGGTACCTCAATGATTCATAGGCAAGGGTAGGAGAATATGTAGTAAAATAATCTACATTTTTCTTTTGTGTATATCTTTTAGCCACTAACCTAACTTTGAATTTTATTACATTATTATTCTCGTTTGTTTTCAATGAAAAAATCCATTTTAATTTAATTAATTTTCTATTTTTATCAATCTGATTCAAATTTATTTTTGTTGTTGTTTTATGTATATCATAATTTTCCAGTTCTTCATTAATTGCAAGAATCCAGAATTCTCTATATTTACTTTTTAATGTTTCATGAATTGTATTGGGAATGAATACTTCACTAGCGTTTATGTTGGGTAATTTATCCCAAGTTTCATTATAGAATGATTCACCATTGCTTACATTTCTCTCAAGCCTTTTAGTTCGATGATTGTATTCGTCATTTAATGAGGAGTCAGAGTAATTATATTTTCGTTTGATATTCAATTTTCTATCAGTGGTACAAAATCGCTTGATGTATCATAATTACTTTCAACATCACTTTCTGTGCCACTTACATAATTATTATCATTTTTTATTTCTCCCACAACTGCGCCACTAGTATTATTATTTTTATTATTATTATTATCTTCTTCTACGTCATTATTATTTTCAGTACTCTTAATTTTATTTGTCATTGCATTTGACGTATCTGGTCCATTGTTTTCTTTATCTTTATTATCTTTATTCACATAATAATCATTTTTAATGTTTATTTCCTCATTATCCTCATCATTTGTGCATGAAGAATTATTTTCTAAATCGCATTTATTATCTAAATCGCCAATTATATCATCAAGTATTATTTCTTGGTAAAATTCGATGTTATTCAGGTCTTCGATATCCTCACTCACAATATCTTTATTTATATGGAAAGTATTAATATCTTTAGATTTAATAAATTTTGTTTCATAAAATTCTACATTTCTACGTAGATAGATTGCGTCACTCTGTAGATCAAGAATTTTGTAGGCATTAGCATTTTCTGCTCTGCCTAAATTTATTCGGTATTTTTTGAATATATGTAATTTATTTAAGTTTTCCTGTCTATCATAAGTAACAAAACAACCAAAAGCTCTTAATTTGTCATATCTAATAATATGTTCTTGACCATACCATTCAAGGTCAGGTATATTATTATTAATGCCTTTATGAGGAATAATATTTTTTACATCTACAGCAGTTTTGATTGCATAAGGCCAATATTTTAGGTTTAAATTAGCATATCTTAATATAGATTTAACACAATTTTCAAGTGATCTATTATTACGTTCTGATCTTCCAAGTTCTTCAGGATTTCTTGGGGCAGATGATAAGTGAATTGAACCATGATTATCATATAATTCATTTAATAGAGGAGTACTATATTCCGGTGTACAATCTGTTTTGAAATATTTTATATTAATATCAAAGTGGGTTTTCAAATACTTGAAAAATTTTATGACTACACTTCCGACCTCTCTTTTACTAGCAATATTGTAAATCCATAATTTTCTAGAAAAATCGTCCACAAATAGTACGGAGTAGTTTTCTCCATTTATTCCTTCAACTCCCTTCCTTCCTTTGTTAAATTCTAAGAGGTCACTATATATCAGATCTCCCCTAGATTTTGATCTAAGATTACTAGCTCTGTTAGATAGTTTAGTAATTTTTGATTTATTACAATCCTTACATGTTTTTAAGGATAATTTGATATTTTTTAATCCTTTTATTAAATTATTGGCATCATAATGTAAAAATCTATTATGCCAAATAATTTTGTTTAATTTATCATTTACAGGTTCCACTAAATTGCTTTCAATTATATTATCATTTTGAGGATTTTCATTTTTTGTTGTTATTTTGAATAGTCCATTATCAATTTCAATTGTATCAATTGAATTTTTTATATTTAATTGTTTAATATAATATTTTTTAGATAAATTTCTTGTTCATTTTTATTATAAAAACAATTACTTTTTATATTATTTAAACTTTTATTCTTACCATAGTTTTTAGATAATGATAATCTATAATTTTTATTAAAATCAATTAAATTAGAAATCGATCTATTACTAAATTTATCTATTAAATATATATTGCTTGATATTTCATTATTGAATATATTGCTATTAAATGAAATTACCAATTATTTTTTTTTTTTTTTTTTTTTTTTTTTTTGAATTATAATTTTCAAAATATTTTATAAATGTGAATATTGTAATTATGTAATCAATAGGAGCCAATTTCATAGTATAGACAATTATTACATTATATAGATTATTACAGATAGATATAATTATAAAAAAATTTACATTATCAGTAATCTCAAAACGGTATAGTAATTAAATATATTTATATTGAAAATGGCATAGTTTTAATTATTATTTATTTGATATAAAATGAAATATGAAAGTATCAACTAATTAAAAGTACTAATTAATACAAAAAAAGAATTATTTTTTCTTATATATAGTCCATAATTTATGAATAGTAATAATAAAAATAATAAAAATAGTGTTATTTAATATACAAATTGAAACCAAGAATAAATTATTCCAATTCTTACTATTAATAATATGTAAAATGAATTATATATATTATGAATTTATTAAATCTTTATAAAAATATTTTATAAATAAACTCTATTAAATTCATTATATATATGGACTTTAAATTATGGAATAAAAATATTTCAAATTTATAATATTTGAAATATTTTTATTGTTTAACTTTTAGTATAAATTTTAAATAATTTTAAAGAATAATCCTTTATTCTAAATGTATTATTGTCTGAATTGACGTTATACTTTAACATTATAATAATAAATATTTTTCCTTTTAAAATATACATTTAACTAAATTTTTATATAATAGAGAAATCATTTTATTAAATAACTCAAAAATAATTAAATAATTATATATATAATAAAAAAGATAAAAAAAAATATTACATATTAAAAATTATAATATAATATAATAGTAATATAATCAAAATATAATAAAATTATAATTGTATTTATGTAATTGGAGATTTTTATTTAATAAAAATATATATGTACATATATATATATATATATTTAAAAAAAAAAAATAAATTAATTTATTTCAATAAATGCTATATATAAAAATTGTAAAATATAATAAATATATTCATAATTTTTTTATTATTTCTAGTATATCTCTAATAGTATTAATAGATAAAAACTATATTTTTAATATATATACATATTTATGATATTAAAATAAAGGGTATATTATTAAACTTTCTTCATTATTTTATTTTTCAATAATTTAATTTTCATTTATTGTTTTTATAATCATTTGCTCATATCCTTTTTTAATTGTATTTAATGTTGATTCTAATTTTCCCTTTTGATCTGATAATTCTTCTAATTGTCGTTTTAATTCATTATTATCATATGATGATTTTGTTTTTAATAGTTTATATTTATCATTTATACTTGAAAAATCTTCTTGACATTTCGTATATTTTTCATTTAATAAATTTAATTTTTCTAATTTTTCATTTAATAATACATCTTTATCATCTATTTCTGCTTTAAGATTTCTAAGTTCCTTTTCAATTTTTATTCTATTATTTATTTCATCTTGATAATTCAAACATAATTGGTAAATGTCTTTATTAAACGGATAAGGATGGTTCTTTAACCCTGGTTTTAATAAAAGTTTTTCTTTAAGTTCACTACTAAATGAGAAAAGTAAAAATGTTCTACAAGCCTCAATATATTGATCATTATAAATACTTAATATTGTATTTTTTTCATTATTTTCTTTAGTTAGTTTATCTATTTTTTCTTCCAATTTTTTTGTTATTTTAATTTGTTCTTTAATATCTCTTTGCTTTTCATCTAACATTCCAGAATAACTTTTTTCTAAAGATTTATTTATATCTTGATATTCTGTAATTTGACTTTTCAATCCATTATATTCATTTATTATATTCTTAATTACATCATTAATATCTAAAATAAATAAATATATATATATATATATAATATTAATAATATTATCAAAATTTAATATTATTTATATTAAATTATAGTATTACCATTTATTTTTTCATTGAATAATGTATTATCGTTTGATTTTATAGTAGATCCAGATGTTACTGATAGTTTTTCTGATTTATCATTATCATTATTTTTGCTATCATAATTTAATTTTACTGCTTTATACATATTTATTAAGTTTACAGTTTCATTTTTCTTTTTCTCCATTTGTCTTTCATTCTCATTATATTTTAAAATTTTATCCTTTAAATCTTTATTTTCATTTTCTAGTGAATTAACTTTATTTAAAAGATCGGATTGTTCATGTTCTTTTTTTTCGTTCTCAAAAGATAATTCTTCCAATTTTTTTTCAAAATCTTCAATGTTACGTTGGAAATCTTTAGAATAAATAACATTTAATGATAATTTAGATATTTTTTTCCTTAGACCTTCATTTTCTTTTTTCCAATGTACCATAGTATTTTCTATAAAATCTTTATGTTCTTTAACTTTTTTTAATTTGTCATTTAATTCACTATTTTCTTTAGTTAGAGTAGATATTTTTTCTTTATAGTTTTGAATATCTTTATTCATTAATTTTGAAGTATGATATATTTTTTGCTGTGAATCAGTAATAATTTTATCTTTTGTGGATATTATATGCTTTAAATTTATAATATCATTTTTCTGTTTTTCAACAATATCTTTAAAATTATTAACTTCAGAATCATAAGCTAATATTTTCTTTTTCAATGAATCCACTTGTTTCATATTGCTTTTAATTTCAGATTTTAATTCATCTTTCAAATTTTTGGATTCATTATGTAAATGTTGCTTCTGGATTTCACTTTCTTTTTCTTTTTTTTCCTTAATTTTTAAAAAGTCCTTACTTTCATTAAGTTCTTTAATAATTTCTTGATTCTTTACATTTAATTCTTTTAATTCTGATTTATATTCTTGATTCTTTTTTATTTCATTTTCATTAATATTTTTCAATTTAAAATACTCTTCATTGCAACTCTTTAATTTTTGATTTAATAAAATATTTAATTTTGTACTTTTTTTAAATTCTTTCTGAATTTTTGCAATTATTTTTTTAGAATTCTGATATTTCGTATTTAATATATTATGATTTTTATTTAATTCCATATATAATTTTGAATTTATTATAACTTTCTCATTTAAATTATTAGTATCATTAATTTGTATTTCCTTATCTGATTTTTCATTATTTACTTTCATTAAATCATTTTTATTATTATTTTCATTTAAATCTTTATTACTTTTTAAATTCTCATTATTGTATTTTTCTTCAAGTAATTTATTATTTTCTAAAGTATTGTTATATTTTTCAATAAGTTGCTCATTAACTTCTATCATTGATTGTAATTGATTTTTTATATCAATATTTTCATTTTGAAGAGTATTAATCAATTCATTTCCTTCATTAATATCTTTCATTAGATTATTAATATGGCAACTACATAGAGAAAGGCTATGGCATATATTGACACATAAACTAATAAATACTAAAATGTCATCATCAGGATATTTTTCAGCAGCTGATCGAATGTGGGCAAAGCATCCTACTAACAAATCGATTATATTTTCAATTTGCTTTTTTTTTACAATAGGTAATCCTGGAAAATCTTGGCCTGTAAAACTTCCCTTAAAAGCATATATAGAACCATCTACTGTAGATAGAAGTTCTTCAATATTATCAAAAAATCTTTTTTGAATTTGCTCATATCTTATTCCATCTTCATCTCTTAATGATCGAATATCCCTTAAATAATTTGCTAAACATTTAATTTGCTTTCTTAAAGGTCTTTCTCCATTTAATAATTTTTCATTTTCTTTTATTAAGTAATTGTTTTGTTCAATTATTGATGCATTATCTTGCTTTTGTTTCTCAATTAAATTCTTTAATTCATTTATTTGATTATCTTGATTGTTTGAAGTTGATGATAAAACAATCTTATTTATGATTGCATTAATATTATTATCATTGGTATTTTTTTCAGATTCACTTATATTCTTTGATTTCTCATTTATAGAATTTTCAATTTCATTACCATTTTCATTATTAATATTATTATCACTGTTTATATCCTTGGAATTGTTATTTTTAATTAATGATTCGTATGATAATCTTACAGCTTGACTCCTTTCTATAAGGTCAATTGTACTTTGAAGATTTGATATATATTGATTTTGGTCATTTTTATTCATTTTTTTTTTCAAATTTTTAAATTATTATATAATTTATAAATCTTGTATTTTCTTCATAAATGTATTTTTATTATGAAATTTTATTAAAGCTATATAAATTATATTTAATATTTTGTTATAATTTTAATTTATTATCAAATTTTAAAATCAAACCTTATTTATAATATTTTAGTGTACGACTTTTACTTTGTTTTCCTTCAAATTTTCTCGGGAATTTTATAAACTTTATTTTAAATTTTTATAATTTTGGATTTAGAAAATCAGAAAAAAAAAAAAAAAAAAAAAAAAAAAAGATTAAAAGTATTAATGTAAATAATAATTAATGAACTCCGCATTAAAGTTTATTAGTATTATTATTATTTTTTATTTAATATTAAAAATTTTTTATTAATTTATTATTTTTACCTAAGATTTAATAACTAATTATAATAAAATTAATATTTTAAATATTAATACAATATGGATTAATCTTTTAAAAATTTAGTTAATATCAAAAATTTTTAATTATTAATTGAATTTTTTAATAATTATTTAAATTGAAAATGGCTAAAAAAAAGGGTGATAAAAAAAGGGGAAACAAAGGTGTAAAGTCAGAATATGAATTATTAAAAGATGAGGAAAGTCGAAGAAGAATAATAGAATTAGCTGCAGCTAAATTAAAAGTATATAATAAATAATAATCATATACATTATATTATATATATAAAATTATTATTTATTATTTTATCAAAATTATTAGGAAAAAGTTGAATTTGAAGAAAAAAATAGTAAATTAAATATGCTAAAAATTAACAACAGATGGAGGGAAATTATGAAAATTGGTATTAATATGTAACTATAATTACTATTTGAATATAACAAAGCATTAAAAATATCAAAATTGTATATTTTCATTTTTAGCTAAATCAAAAGAATTAAAAAATCAAGCTGAAATTCTTGAGCAAGTACATCAAAGACAGTTTGACAGAAAGAATCATTCAATTAAAAATTTAGAGCAAGAAATTTTAGAAGCTAATAAGCAATTTTCAACAGCACTTCAATCTCATTTAATTAATGTAGATAATTTAATTGACTTGCAAGTAAAAAGGTTAAATAATTTAGAGCTTCAATTTTCTGTTGACCTAAATATGCTTGAAAATGAATTTAATACTGAAAAATCCAAACTTCAATCCCAACATATTAAAGAAAAATCAAATATAATTGGAATTATAAATAGAATGGAACAAGAATATTTAGAAGAAGAAGCTGATTCAAAGCATGAACATCAAAGTATTAGAGATGATATTCGAAACAAAGTAAATAATAAAATAAATAAATAGCAATATATTCAATCACATTTAATAATAGTATTCTAATTATATTTTTATAAAAAATTTTAATTAAAGAATCTAGAAGAAAAGCATGCATTAAGAATTCAATTAGAAGGCGTTATTGAAGATTTATGGAAAAAGTTCCATGATGTAATATTAAATATATAATAACATATTATATTTATGAAAATAATAAATTTTTAAATATTAATAATAATCAATAGGTATTGGACCAATATAATGCAAATACAGAAATATGGAAAAAAGATTTTGAAGACTTAAAAATAAAAGATAGAGATCATTCAAAAGAAATTGAATTACAAATGAAAAAATTAACAAAGTTGCAGGTAAATATAATATATATATATAATACCCAAAATTAAGATTATTTCTATATTTATAATTATTAAACAATAAATAATATAAAAATAAATTAGGATATGATAGTTAAATTAAAATCGAAATACTCTAACAATCATAAGGAATACAATCAAAAAAATCAACTTTTAAAAAAAGATAAAGAATTAATTCAATCTCATTTCCAAGAATTGAAAAGAAAATTAAATAAATATAGAGAAAATGAAAAGGAAAAATTAATTACATTAACAACAATAAGTAATAAAACAATAAAAAACTTAAAGGAAAAGGTAAGTATGGCAGAAAAAATATTGAGAGTAGCAGAAATGAATAGAAAAATGGAAATGGAAGAAGAAAAAATTAATCCTTTTCAAACAAATTCTTTTGAAATTGATCCATCCATTGAAACTGAAATTGAAGAATATAAAAATCAATTAAAAAACGAAGTAAAAGCAGAATTGAATGACAATGACCAAAATAAAAATTTATCTGATCTTGAAGAAGAAAAAGTAACAACAAATTATAATTAATTATATAAATACACTATATTTAAGTAATTTTTAGAAATTTGAAATTTAACGTTTATATGAAATTAAATATAATTAAATATGATAATATAATATAGAAATCAAATGAAACAGTATTTGATGAAGAGACGGATTTTGCATATATGAACTTATTTTATAAAAAATTTAATAAAGTACTTTTAGATAAAATTTTAATGAAAAATAAAAAGGATTACTTAAATGAAGAAAATGCAAGATTAAAAGCTATACTTAAGCAATATCTTGATGGTATATCTGTTAATGCTGAAATTTTAGAACAAATGAACCCATTATTGGTGGTTAATGGTAAATAATATATTTAATATTAATATATATATAATTATAATTAATTTTATAAAATTTATATATTAAAATATAATTATTTGGTTTATTAAATTTTAAAACTAAAAAAAAAAAAAAAAAAAAAATACGTAGGTCGAACAAACGCACCGTAAGTATTATAAAAATAATAATAAATTAATAATACAAAAAATAGTATATTAACAAAATAAATTTACTTAATTTTATAATTTATATATAAATAGAATTATGGAAGGTGATTCAGATATAACATGTATTGAGGCACAGCATATTATAGGAAAAACAGTTTTTTAGATTAAAGAAATTTATATTAACATAAAAATATAACGATATAATATATATTCTTGTATATAAAATAAATAATATTAATAAAATAAATAATAAAAGATATAATATAAATATTAAGATTTTAAAAATTAAATTTATAAAAATTATGTGTATAAAAAATTTGTTTTAAAAATTTTTCATTTATTTAAAGTTTAAAAAGTTTACATTTATATCATTTTTTTTCTTTAGTTTATGTAGTTTTTACAGTTTTAATTTTTAAAATATTTTATTCATTAATTATAATTCTTATTAAAGAAATTATTAATAAACTTTATATCAATATAAATAAAAAAATTAATGAAATATAATAACAATAAATCAAGGTATTTCTTTAATTGAAGTAATATTTTTTATTGAAATGTGAAATATACTTAATAGTAAATTAATTAATTATTAGAAATGTGCGATAGAAAGTATAATATTATTTTAAATGGAAAACAATCAATTGATTTACCAAATAATAAAATAGTGAGAAATAAACTTAATAATATACAAACAATAATAAGTCAAGATGATAACGAAGAACAGAAGAAGGTATTAAATTATCAATAATTTTTTATTATATAATTTTCTAGATAATAACTTTTTTTTTTATTTTTAAAGCATTTGCAAACAAAAATTGAAGATCTAAAATTATTAATACAAGAAAAAAAAGAAAAACAAATACATTATAATAATTTAAGAAAAAATGAAGGTATATTAATATATAGTTTATTCTTAATTAAAACTAAAAATCATTCTTATTTTTTTATATTTTATATCACTTCAAATTAAAAAATAAAGCTGAAAAATTTATTAATCATCATCAAAAAATTAAAAATGAAAATAATCCTGTTCCATCTCCATCATTATTTGGAGAAGTATGAAAATATTTACTATTAAAATTTTGAATATAAAAATATATGTAATACTAATATTAATTATTAACAAATAATAGAGCCTTAAGATACCAGATATTATAGGTAATAGAGAAAATTCAACTTATATTCAATCTTCTTCAAATAGTAAAATTATAAAAGATGATTATCCAAAAGGTCATATTAAAAAAAAAGTATATGAGAATCACCGTTTAATGGTATCAAAATTACGAAATGATATATATCAAGGTTTTGGAAC
Source organism: Neocallimastix lanati (nom. inval.) (assembly GCA_016946835.1). Classification (NCBI taxonomy): domain Eukaryota; kingdom Fungi; phylum Neocallimastigomycota; class Neocallimastigomycetes; order Neocallimastigales; family Neocallimastigaceae; genus Neocallimastix; species Neocallimastix lanati (nom. inval.). The sequence continues at coordinate 807,680 of JACVTC010000050.1, read as the reverse complement.
TAGTGAAGATTTAATAGAAGAAAAAGTACATTATCATTTTCATTAATTCGTATATATATAAATAAATTCATTATAAAATGATAACTTAACAGAAATTTTTAATATAGGGTGTTTATCCATTAATTGAAAATAAAATTTTACCAGTAGACGGTGATTTTACACCTTTATTTAGTCAGTATACTCCAAATGCTTTCTTCAAAAGTAAGAAATGTAAAATGCATTTATTTTATAACCAGTTAAATAAGAATAAATATACATTCTATGATAGAGGGATTGAGAATCAAATGATTCTTACCAAACCTAAAAAGGAGCCAAATGTATTTGATTATTATTAAAAAATTTTTAAATTTTTAATTTTAAAAATATATAATACTGTATTCATACATAATCATTTTTTATAAAAATATAAATTAGATTCCTATTATAAAAGAAGTTGAAAAAGCAATTAATGAAATCGAAATAAGAAGAAAAAACGGAATTAAACGTGAATATAAAGAAGCAAAGACACCACCAATTTCAAAAATGCCATCAACTGAAGGTAACATATATATGATATTATTATATATTCTTAAATGTAATTAAATTTTTTATTTATTATCTATTTTTAGAAATAAACTATCAAGATATGGTTAATATTAATGTGGGACCTGTATTATATGTTGACAGAGGATATTTTACTAAACATATGCCAATCTATCAAAATTTTAAAAAAAAACATCTTAATACTTTATGGGGTGATATTATGATTATTTTAGAAGAAATTGAAGATTTTTGTCAAATTTATTTGAGTAAGATACAATAAAATTATAATAGTACAAAAAAAATATTATAAAAAAAAATTCATTTAATTATTTGTTAGATTATAATTAAAATAAATTAATATACCATAAATAAAATATGAATATAAAATAAATTTGATAAAAGTCATGTTCGCCGAAATAAGTTGTGAAAAACTAGAAAAAATAGCTTCAAGAGATTTTTTTGACAAACCAACTGTTGAAGATATATATGATTGTTTTGTATATAGAGAGAAGGTATGATAATTAAATAATTATCATTTGATATCAATATATTTTTTAAAATTGATTTAATTATTTATTAATTAATTTTTATTTATGAAGATTGAAAATTATGTAAATAATTCAGTAAAAATATTTTTTAATAATCAAGCTTTTGTAGAAAAAGTTATAAGAAAAGTTCAAAATACATGGAAAACTTTTCTTCAGAGGTAAATATAATATATGTATATATATTTGTTTATATATATATATTAAAATATTGTTATATTAATATATATATATTTATATTAATATATATATTTTTATGTTTAAATATATATATATATATATATTTATATACTTAACGTGTTTATATATTTATAAATTTTTATTTATTTATTTATTTATTTAAAATATTTAATAATTCAATATAAATTATGAATAATTACATTAAAATAGAAATAAATACAAAAAAGCAATTATTGACCATAAAGCCAGTTATGTAATAGCGTGTTTTTATAATAGAATATTAAAGCAAAGGCTTATTAATTCAATGATAAAGGTATAATTGTATAATATAAAATTAAATTATTATTAAATCTTATTACTTAATAAATATATATATTGTTATTTATTTAAATTTAAAATAAAATAATAAAATGATAATTATAATAATAAAAAGAATAAATATTTATCCAATAGATTGATTTTATATAAAAATAATGAAAAAATTTTTGAAAAATGGGATATACTAAAAGAAAAAAAGAAGTAAAAATATTTCATATAGTAAATATAAAAGATGTAATTTATAAGAAATTAATTTATAATGTATATAAAAATAAATATATATCAGAACTATAATACATATTCCTTCCATCTCAAGAAGAATACGTAAGCAATTAGATTTCGTGAAATATTTACAAACATTTCAATTTGGAAGGTAAATAAACAATGATATAAATACATAATATCAATATTAATTATTTTCTTATTTATTTTCATTCAAAACATTTAAAAATTTATATATTGTATGTATAATAAAATAGATTATTAGACTTTCAAGATCCATTTGTAACTTTAATTTTTGTACTTCCATATAATATTGAATTTGATATAGATATAATGAATGAAATTAACATAATATTTGGTATGCTAAAAAATAAAATAAAGTAATTAAATTAATATCGAACTAATTAGTATATTATTTTTTATATTAATAATACAGAAAAAAGATTTGGAGTTAGTTTATTTAAAAACGAAAGAATAAAATTTATTTATGCAAGAATATCTGAAAGAATTAATACTTCATCTTCATTGACTTCAATGATATTATATGATCCTACTTGTATTAAAAAAATTAAAAGCTTTATTGATAATGAATCATTTACATACATAATTCCTGGTATTATTGGAAAATTAGATATGGAACTTAGTTATGTATGTTATTTATTAGTTTATTTATTTATTTATTTATTAGTTTAATTAATTAATTAATTATTTATTTATTTATTAGTTTAATTATTTATTTATTTTTTTATTTATTTATTTATAGTAAATTTATTATAAATTAACTAATAATTATTAATAAATACTGAAAACTAATATTTATATTTTTTATTCATAAAAAAAACAATAATAGAATTTAAATATTCCTATACTTGCTCCTGAAGTAGAGAAGTATAAATATATTTTTTCAAAGTCTGGTGCTCGTCAAATTTTAAGAAATAATAAAATAGCCGTTCCCCCAGGTTAATATATATTAAAATATAAACTTTTAAAATAAAAATGAATATTCAGTTAGTTAAGTTTTTGAATATTATGTAATGATCTAGTTAAGTATTATTATATTTATATAATAATAAAATTTTAATTGGATTACTTGCTTTTTAGGAGTTGAATGTGTTCATGATTATGAAGGTTTTTATGTATCCCTAATAAGATTAATTGTTAATAACAAAAAATATAGAAGATGGGTATTTAAAATTAATTCAACGATTAATTGTGTCGGAATTGCATATATCGGTACTTAATATAATATATTTTTATATTATATAAATATATATATGTATTTATCAATATTATTTTATAATTTTAAACAGATAAAGAAGATTATTCATTCATGGATGATTTATTAAAATTTGACAAAGAAAATACAGATGAAGAATTAAAGCAATTTATTGAACCATTTAGAGAAGAAATAATAAAAAAAGTAAATATTGTAGATAAAAAGTTATATCCTAATTGGATTGAATATCGTTTGGATTTTTTAAAATATGGTGGAATCATAGAAGCCGTTCCTCCAGTTGAATTCAATAAGATAAAAACTGTGTCATCACATATGCTAATAGAACCTAATGGAAATATTGATATTGTTGGAACTCAGGAGCAAGTAAGATATTAATTAGAATTACATTATAATTTTCTATCTGTTAATATAGTTTTGAATATATAGAAATAACAATTAATATTATTAAAAGATTTATCTTAGTCCGTTTGAATATTTTGGAAGCTTATATCCTCAAAACGTTGTCTCATATTCAGATATATTTAGTTCTACATTAAAAATTGCAAATATATGTTATAAATATGGTATAATTGGACATTTAACAATTGATTATATAATTTGGAAAAATGAAAGAAATGTAAATATATATCAATAATATTTTATGAAAATATTTATTTTCATTTGATAATAAAATTAAAATATTTTACATTGATTATTTAAAAAAAAAAGAACAATATGTATTGGATTTCAGGACTTAAACCTGGATATATTCAATCATTAGATAATTGCAAAATGTTTTACCTTTCTAGTGGTGTGGAATTTAATCAAAAAACAGGATACTTAACAATTAATTTAAATCGTCCAAAAAGAAGAGAATTTAAATATTTGTCTCAGTTAAAAGATTTTAATATGGTAGAATTTTTGTATCAATACTCTTTTTAATATAAATTAAACTATTAATAAAAATATTATATAATTATTTGAAAAAAAAAATAGGAACGTGTAATAAAAGCAAGTGTGGAAGGAAAATATAGAAATAGCAAAATAGAAAAAAGAATAGGATTTTATACCAATAAGATATATCATTCAAATATAGAATTTTTTAATATTGATACTCTAGCAGTATTATGTCAAGGTGAAGGACTTACCTATTCTGACGAAGTAATAAAAATTTTAAATATATATAACTATTAAAATTGAAAAATTAATATAATATATTAATAATAAAACATTATTAAATATATTAATATATAAATAATAATAAAGTACCATAAAGGAACTATTATAAGTACATATGAGAATATATACTCTAAATTTTTATCAGCTATGTAAGTAAAAATATTAATTACATTTTATTCTTTCTATAATATATATATTATATTTATATAATATTTTAACTTTTAAAAAAACTAAAACATTTTTCAAAATTATTATAAAGTTTAATTGAAGAATCATATCAAAATGTTTTTAAATTATTACTATCTTTGTTAATTCATACTGAAAGAAACATAATATCAGAAAAAATTAAAGGAACAAACAATTTTTATGTAAATGTTTATTATAAAAAACATATAATAAAATCAAATATAATAATTATTATGAAATAATAATAGTAATTATGATTATAATAATAACAATAAAAATATCTAATAACTTTATATCAATTTTTTAATAACAATAAATTAAAGGAAATATTAAATCTCGTCAATGAAAGAATTACTGAAATGAATAATTATAGTACACCATTAAATCAAAATAATAATAATAATGAACCAGAAAATATTAAAGAAAAAGAAGTATTTAAATACACAAATATACCATATTCGATTAAAGCTAGCTCCAAAATAAGAAATAATCCTGAAATATTTTATAATATTCTGGAATCAGATGAATATATTTCAGGACCTAAAACAGATTTTGAAACAGCTATCCATGAAAAAATTGATATGCCAAATATTTATCCATTATTCATCAATCCAATTTCATCCACTAATAATCCTTATTGGAAGAATGGCCTAGATTCTAAAATGGCTTTAATGGATCCTGAAACTGTAGCACTTCTAACCAAAGAAATTCCATCTAACAAGTATATTAAACAAATTAAGTCATTCCAGAAAATGCAAGCACGAGAAAAGAAGAAATACATTAAAGATATAAAGAAAAATGATAAATTAAAATCAAAAGGACAAATAAAAATGTTCTTTAATAAAGCAGAAGAAATTTTAACTAAAAAAGAAGAAAAGAGGAAAGAAGAAAAAGAAAAAGCTCTTGATTATAAAAAGATTAAAGTTGCTACGGAAAAAGAACTTTCAAAAGATGAAGTTGATAATGATATTCTTAATGGATTGACATCAAATACCTTATCATCAAATAACCTAAATGATTATAAGAGTCAAAGTGGTGTTATGAATAATATTAACTTTAGTGAAGATCAATATGATATCAATTCAACTTCAATTTTGAATTTAATTCATGATAATAATAATTACGATCCAAATTCATATTCTGATATCGAAGATTCTGAATCAGATAGTGATTCAGAATCAAGCGAAGATGATGACGATGATGATGATGATGATGATGATGATGATGACTCGTATGATAGTGAAAGTAATATATTGAATGATTACTTTAATGATGTTGATGGTGATAACGAAAATGGAAAAGAAAATTTCACTGAAAAATAAAAAAAATATAAACTAAATTATAAAAAAAAAAATATTTTTACTATAATCAAATAAATATTGAAATTTTCATGTGTAAAAAAAAAATATTTAAAAGAAAAAGAAATATGCATAAACCGATTATATTAATTTATTAATAAAATAATATAAATACTATTATTTAATAATAACTATAATTTTTATGTAGATATTTGAAATAAACATAATTTTTTTTATTATAAAAATATTTTTTTTTCCATTAAAATAATATAAATGAATTAAATTTTTAAATAATTAAATAATGTACCATTGCATGTAATATTCTTGAAAATAATTAGGATAATTATCTTTATTTTATTTTTATTTTAATTTTTAATTTTTATTTTTATTTTTATTTATATTTTTATTTATATTTTTATTTATATTTTTATTTTTTTATTTGATCATCGATATAATAAATAATAATAATAATAATAATAATAATAATAATAATAATAATAATAATAATAATAATAATAATAATAATAATAATAATAATAATAATAATAATAATAATAATAATAATAATAATAATAATAATAATAATAATAATAATAATAATAATAATAATAATAATAATAATAATAATAATAATAATAATAATAATAATAATAATAATAATAATAATAATAATAATAATAATAATAATAATAATAATAATAATAATAATCCCTTTACTCAATTCCCATAAAATTCATACTCAAGTATCCAGTATTTAATTAATACTAGTATCTTTCTTCATCTCATAATTTCAAAGAAGAAATATAAATCATAGTATATTTTATTTAAAGAGATTTTACTATTAGTACTTACACTCTTTCTAAAGATTTTCATATTTTCTCTTTTGATGTTTCTGAAAGATAATACATACTAAGTGCTTCTGTATATGGATATAATCTAATTATATTATTAAAATCTACTTAACCATTTTCCTGATATGCGTAAATATTCTTGGGTTAAAGAATCAAAGAATCTCGTACTCTTTATATAAAAATCAAAAAAGGAAATACCAAAAAATTTAGTGATGCTATTGAAGTATATTGGTCTGATATTGCAACAAAATATAGCATTAAAATAATTAATTAAGAAATAAATATTTAATTTATTAAAAATGTTAACCAATAAATAAGTTCAAATAAAATTATCTTTACTAAATACATAAAAATATATATTACTTCAACATATGTTATTTCAACGATTATAATAAAAAGATAAAAAAAAAAAAAATAAAATAATTCTCAAATCGAAATTGGAATTATCAACACAGGTAATAATGATAAAGAAAAGATAGAAAACCAGTGGTGGACTGGTAGAAATAAAACCACTATTAAAACCGGTCAATTCCCTGTTGTATTTACTAAAAGTTGGAATGGTTCTTCTAAATCTAAAATTACGAGGACTGCATATTCTTATCATAAGGAAAAAATTTTAAAGGTAAAGGCATTATATGATTATGAAGCTACATGTGAAGGAGAATTATCTATATCAGGTAATTATAATCTTAACAATTTAAAATAATAATATCTTTTTCAACATATATTTATTCTAAATTAACAAGTAATTCATGTATGTAATGAAAAATATTAAATTATAAACATAAACACAAAAATATAAAAAAAAAAAAATTAAAAGATGGAGATATTATCACTGTAACAAATACAAATACTGGTAGTTCTTCATGGTATAAATGATAATTTTTTATTTATATTAATAATAAGTATGTTAATATATTAAAATATTAAAATAATAAATTTGAATAAATTCCAAACAAATAAAAAAAAAAAATACAAATATATTTATAGGTGGGAAGGTACAGGTCCAAAAGGACAAGGACAATTCCCATCAATGTATGTTCAATACTTCAAAAGTGGAAAATAAGGTATTTTAATGTAATTAAATATATATATATATATACTTTTTTTAATATGATTTTTTTTTATTAAATTATTATATCATATATAACACAAAAAATAAAGACTAGTAAAAAAGGTAATATATTCATATATACGCATTTCATAATTATTATATGTTATAATTAACATTAAATTAATTTTATATTATTTAATTGATGTATATAATGAGAGCTTTATATGAATATACTGCACGAAATCCAGATGAATTATCATTTAAGGCATATGATATTATAGAAGTAACAGAGTATACCAATAATCTAATGGCTGGTGGATGAGAAGACTGAATTCTCAAGTTGGACTCTTCCCAAGGACATATATTGAAAATATATAGATTTAACAAAACAAACAATTTAGTATAAAATATTTATAAATATATTTTAAGAAAATAAATATATATAAATTACTACTCTATTAATATTTAATTAATAAATAATCAGTAAATAATAAATAGTTTATAGACAAATTTTAAATACAGAATATTTTTGAAATACATAATATATTACAATCATTTTTAAGATATAATATTCAAAACTTTAAAATAAAGCAGTAGATATTAATATGCATATATTAATTTAAATTTTTATAATAGATATATTAAATAAATTTAAAAAAAAAAAAAAAAAAGATATGAAAATATTATTTTATAAAACAAGAAAGTCTTAATGTACAATATTAAAGTAATAAACTATAAATTTTTAATAATTATTTTCTATATCAAATAAATATTGAATTAAATATATTAAGGTTAAGTGATAATAAATTTAATCTATTAAATGAATATAAATATTAATAATGATTATTTAAGGAAATAACTATATAAATATAAATATAAAATAATAAGAATTAAAACATTGATTTATGCTATAAAATTTATTATTAATTATAAATATAATTAATATATAAAAATCAAGCCACATTTTAATTTTGATTTATGACATTAATTTATGTTTGATAATAAAAACTATTTTATATTAATTAAAGTTTGAATATTTCATTTTATATTATACAATAGGTTTTATTTAGGATAAATTCCACCAATCATATATATTTTAGAAATAACAATAATTCAAAAATTTTATCCACAATATTTAAATTATAAAAATAATTACAAAAAAAGATATAATAAGTAACAAAATATTAATTAATAAAATTTAAAATTAATAATAAAATTTAAAATTAATAACTTTATTTAATAAAAAAAAGTAAACATTAAAATAACAAATTTTAATTTTAATTTTTTTACTTTAAGAAATTTTTAATAAATAAATGATACATTTTTTTTAATTATTTAAAAATTATCTTTTAATTTTTTTCTTGAAATAAAAAAATTTATGACCATTACAAAAGCTAATTATATATAATTTTTTTTTAAATTATTTAAACACAAATAAATAATTAAATTTTATGTAGAAATAAAATGAATGATATTTATATTGATATACGGGACTTTTATGTGCAATAATTTATAAGCAGTGGGTTTTAAATAATGGTAGTTTAGTATATTTTATTAATAATATTATAATATTCGTACAATTAAAATAATAATTCTAATTCCTAAAAATTTACAAGAGAGTTCTCTATTTCTAATATAAATAATTTAATTTATAAGAAATAGGTAATATATTAAATACATATTCTAATATATAGAACTATATAAATTTTATATGAATTAAAGTATTATAATTATTATAATTATAATAATATATATTGAAATAAAATAAAATAAAATAATTATTATCAAAAAGATATAAATTTAATATTTAATAATTATTATTAAATATACAAATATGTTACTACACATATTTGTTTTATATCAATATAATTAAATAAAAAAAAAAAAGAAAATTATATAAATATATATGAATAATAAAAAGTGTATAATGAATAAATATGAAAATAAAAATAAAATATTCAAAAATTTTAACATATAATTCAATTTTAAAAAATTGGATAAAATATGTTAAAAATAAAGTTCAAATAGTATAGTAATTTATATTATATATATTTAAATCTTTATGTATGTATGTATGTATGTGGCTTAATACATATAATATTAATATGAAGATATTGTGTAATTGATGTAGTAAAAAACTAATACATGTAATTAGTATAAAATAAAATAATAATTTAATAATTAAATAAAATAGAACTTAAATAAATAAAAAATAAAAAATAAAATAAAATAAAAAATAAAAAAAAAAACAAAAGATTAAGAGTCTCATTAGCAGAAATGAGTGAAAAAAGGAATATAACGAATACTGTTGAAGAAACAGTAAATACATTAAACCAAATAAATACAGTAAACATAGCAAATAAACCAACTACTACAAAACACCTATTAACATCAAATAACTACAGACTATGGTTAACGGATATGGATCTTTTATTAGTTATTAATGATGTTGATGACTATGTTTACGAAGAAAAGGTAAAAGTTATAAAGAAAAACAAAATAGCTAAAGAAAATCTAAAGAAATATAAAAAGGTTAGAGGTTGTGATGACCTATATTATGAAAAAGACGTCACAAAAGAAATGATAAAGCTAGATTCTTTAGCTAAGCATCTGATAAACAATAGCATATCAGATGAAATCAAAATCAAATTAGATTTTCAGAGATCTAGTGCCTATCAAATTTGGAACATTTTAAAAGCAAGTAATACTAGATCAAATGAAGAAAGGAAATTAGAATTAAAAAATAAGTTAGAGAATATGAAATATAACAAAGAAAATGATATTTCACTATTTATTGAAGAAATGAACAACATTTTCAATGAATTAAGTAGTCTTGAAATGGAAATCAGCGATGAGAAGAAATTTGAATATCTCTATCTCGCTCTTCCATATGAAATAACATTGGAAGTTAACATAATGGACCACGATGGGAAATGGGAAGATGTTACCAAATGTCTAAAAAAGAAGGTCCCTAAGCTAAAATATCTTAAGGAACTTAGAAAAGAAAATAACCACAAGAATAATACAGTAATAAACGTTAACTCAATGACCAAGAAAAATAGATTCACACCAAGAAACAACAGAGGAAGAAAAAGATGTTATATATGTAACAAGCTAGGACATATAGCACGGGACTGTTGGCATAATGAGAAGAACAAAAGAAAAAAGAACAATAATATCAAAGCCAACAACGCAAGTATAAACAAAGAGGATGGGTATTGCGAATTTGCTGATGCTCAAATAAGCCTCAAAGATTACAATTCAGATGAAGATATCCAATCCTCATACTCCGTTCGACCGAGGCGTGGACGCTATTAAAGCAGAAAATAACATGCCGAGACAAAACCTCAGTTATTATGTGACTGCCCCATCAACTAAAGCGAAGCTACCAAGTAATATAGTCAGTTGGACAATTGACTCCGGAGCCACCTATCACATGACAAATGCATTATCAAGTTTAATAGATAAGATAAGGTGTGAAGAAATAATCCAATTCGCTGACGGAGGTACAGTTACTGCTACGTACAAAGGTACGTACGTAGGCTATATTAACAATAATGAAATTACATTACGAAATGTATTATATATCCCTAAATTCAAAAGAAGTTTGTTGTCAATAGACAACTTAAGTGAAGAAGGTTATAAAACAATATTTTACAATTTTAATAATAAAAATTTAGTTACCATTTACAACAAAGAAGGCAAAAGGATATTTACTACCAAATCTAATAAATCCAAAATATATAAAGTATGGACTTTCAAAAATAAAATAGAATATAATAGGGACAACAACAAAAAGACTATTACATGTGACAATATTATAAAAGCTTTTAACACAGAAAACATGGAGCTATGGCACCGCCGTCTTGGCCACTTTTATATAGATAACATTAAGGAAAAATTAAATAATATAAACATACAAAATAAATGTATAATATGTGCGTCCAAGATGAGAAATAAACCTTATAACAAAGCAAGAAACAAGTCAAAAGAGCCGTTTGAACTTATACATATGGATACAGTGTCATCCCTAGATAGCTCCATATATGGAAATAAATATTTCTTAAGTATATTAGATGATTATACCAGGTACGGATGGGTCTTTTTTATGAACTCAAAAGCCGAAGTGTTCAATATTTTCAGAAAATGGTATAAGAAAGTCACCAACATTTTCAACAAAAATATTAAATATATACGAACCGACAATGGTACTGAGTTTACAAATAATAACTTTAGGAAATTTTGTGAAGAGAATGGTATTGAACAACAATTTTCAATACCTTACAACCCACAGCAAAACGGAAGAGCCGAACGTTTTCAAGAAACTCTCATTTATAACGCCACCGCCATGCTCAAAGACGGTAAGCTAAATCATAAATATTGGGAAGATGCTGTAAGGACAGCAAATTACATTCATAATAGGTTACCACATAATGGTAACAACAACAAAGTGCCTTTTGAGGAATTATATCAAGAAAAGGTCGATTATGAAAAGTTTAGAGTATTTGGTTGCCAAGTTTACTTTTATATCCCAAAACAATTTAGGCGAAAATTCAACGGAACCTCCCTTCCTGGAATATTTTTAGGATATGATGATAAAAATCCAACAGCCTACATAATATATGATACTACAAATAATAAAATAGTCCTTTCAAGGGCAGTTGAATTCTTCGAAGATATCCCTGGTAATATTTCCGCACCTTCTACAAGACCAGAAATATATAACTTTGAGGTTAATATGGAAGAATACGATGAAAATAACAAAAGTACAGTATTACTCCAAGACTATAATAACAAAAATAAGGAACATGAAAATAAAGAGACAACAGAAAATAGAGAAGAAAATAAAAATAATATAATTAATTACAATTTAAATACAAATAATAACAATATAAATAATAATGATAATTTAAATAACTTAAATAATAATTATTTAGAAAATAATAATTTAAATAACAATAATAATATAAATAATAATTATCCAAATGATAATAATTTAAATAAATATAATTTTAATAAAAATTATTTAAATGATAATAATATTAATTTTACTTATAGTTCTAATCCAAATAAAAATTTTCCCCAATCAACCAATATAATTGACCCATATAAAAATTATAATAATTATAATATTTTACCTTTAAATAATTTAAATAGTAATATAAGTAGCAATTTACCTTTTGCAGAAAACTTAAATCCGGCCATTTACAATTATAATGGTGGATTTATAAATCCTAATTTAAATTATTTAAATAAAAATAATTATATTCAAAATGAAAATTATAATAATTTTCTAAATGAATATAAGGGTCATTTATATTTAAATGATAATAATTTAAATAATAATTATATTAATAAAATTATAAATTATGAAAATAATGCTCAAAATTCATCAAATTCAGGAAATTTAAACAATAAAAATTCAGAAGACAATTCTCAAGGTAAATATAATTTAATTAACAATATAAATAATAAAAATGATAAAATGGAACAATCCATACATAATTCAAATTGTAATGATAACGTTATGAATGGAAATTCAAGTTCCATTGATAATAATTATGTAAAAAATAATTACATTCCAAATAATAATTTATATAAAAATAATTTTAATACAAAAATGAGAACTAATAATTTATATGATGGTCAGTCGAATATGAACGATGTCCAACGTATAAATAATAATTCTAATATAAACAAAGAATTAAATTCAAATATAAACAATGAATTAAATTCAAATATAAACAAAGAATTAAATTCAAATATAAACAATGAATTAAATTCAAATATAAATAAAGAATTAAATTCAAATATAAACAATGAATTAAATTCAAATGTAAATAAAGAATTAAATTCAAATATAAAAAATGAATTAAATCCAAATGTAAGCAAAGAATTAAATTCAAATGTAAACAAAGAATTAAATTCAAATGTAAACAAAGAATTAAATTCAAAAGTAAACAAAGAATTAAACTCAAATATAAAAAATGAATTAAATTCAAATGTAAACAAAGAATTAAATTCAAATGTAAATAAAGAATTAAATTCAAATGAAAATAAAGAATTAAATAAATTAGATATGAGTAATAAATCAAATAATTCTACAATATCAAATATTAATAATGATAAAGAAACACCAGATAAAACAAATAATAAGAAAACAAGTAAACGTAAAGGAAAGAGAAAACTTGATTCAGAAACAAAACCTGAAACAAAGAAATTAAAATCATCTAATTTAAAGGACAAGAACGTTAAACGGAAAGGTAAGAGAAAGCTTGATTCTGAATTAAAACCAGAATCAAAGAAAATAAAATCATTTGATTTAATGGATATAATAGAAGATAATTTTTCTTTGTTATCTACAAAGGAGGAGCTGTGTGAACCCTATAATTATCCTGATATATTCAATAAAATTGATAAAAATGAATGGTTACAAGCAGTCAAGGAGGAATTAAACAGCATGAAAAACTTAAAAGTTTATAAGAAAGTTGATAGGGTACCCAAGGGTAGTAATATAATAACACCAAAGTGGGTGTTCAGATACAAATATAATTCAGACAATAGTATAAATAAAAGAAAAGCAAGACTGGTAGCCAGAGGTTTTACACAAAAACAAGGCATTGATTATAATGAGACGTTCTCGCCCACATTGAAACAGGACTCTTTGAGAATAGCAACTGCTATTGCATCAGCCAATAACTTTAATATATATCAAATTGATATAAAATCAGCCTATCTAAACGCTACACTAAACGAAGATGTTTATATGGAAATTCCAGAAGGTGCTGAAGATTATAAAAATGGCTATTGGAAACTAAATAAAGCCTTGTACGGTTTGAAACAGTCTGGTCGTCTGTGGAACGAGACTTTAAATGAAAAACTTATAAATATTGGTTTTAATAGACTTCGAAGTGAACCATGCATTTACGTTAAAATGAATGATCGGAATAAAATTATTTGTCTTCTTACAGTTTATGTAGATGATATATTATTAACAGGTAATGAACATGAAGTTTATAAAACAAAACATTTACTAAAAAATTATTTTAACATAACTGATATAGGTCCTGTGGATACAATCATTGGCGTTAAATTTATAAAAGAAAAGGACGGCTATCTATTGCAACAACATAAATATCTAGAGAATATATTAAGAAAATTTGATATAGATAAGTATAAAATATCTTCAAATATGATACCAGAAGAAAATGAAGAATTAAGAAAAAGAAAATTCAATATCACGAAATACCAACAAGCTATAGGTAGTTTATTATATCTCGCGATATGTACTAGACCGGATATCTTATTTCCTGTGAATAAAGCTTCCAGAAAAGCCAAAGATCCAAATTATGAAGATTGGTATAATGTCATCAAAATATTTAGATACCTCAAGGGAAAACCTAATTATGGTTTAAGGTATTCAGGAAACTTAAAATTAAATGTTTATGTAGATGCAGATTACGGAGGAGATGTAGAGTCTAGAAAATCTACTACGGGTTATATAATTAAAATAGGTTCAGGACCTACCTCATGGTATTCAAAATTACAACACTGTGTATCTGTATCTTCTGCCGAAAGTGAATATTATGGAATAAATGAATGCGCTAGACATTGCTTGTGGTATGAAAATGTATTAAATGAATTAAAATTAAATTGTAATTGTATAACAATAAATGTAGATAATAAAGCTGCCATTTATAATTGCGAAAATGAAACTATTAACCCAAGATCTAGACACATAGACATAAAATATCACCACACAAGAGATCTTATTAAAGAAAATAAAATAAAACTAAAATATATTAAGTCTGAAGATAATCTAGCCGATGGTTTTACAAAGTATCTCAATACATATCTATTAAATAAATTTAGAGATTCTATTATGGTGAAGTGTTAGTCACAATTGAACTTTAGGAGGAGTGTTAAAAATAAAGTTCAAATAGTATAGTAATTTATATTATATATATTTAAATCTTTATGTATGTATGTATGTATGTGGCTTAATACATATAATATTAATATGAAGATATTGTGTAATTGATGTAGTAAAAAACTAATACATGTAATTAGTATAAAATAAAATAATAATTTAATAATTAAATAAAATAGAACTTAAATAAATAAAAAATAAAAAATAAAATAAAATAAAAAATAAAAAAAAAAACAAAAAAATAAATAATTTTTTTAAAAAATAAAATTTAACTAAATGTATTATACTGTAGTATATTTATGTTTTATTAAAAAAATAAATATATTAATATATAATTTTTTTACATTTCAAAAAATATTCTAAATAACTAACCAATCAATTTCAAATAACTTTTTATTAATATAATTTTTTTTCACCAAAATAAATATATAAACTATTGAAAGATACAATAAACTTTATATATATATTTTTTTAAAAATATTTGAAATGCAGATAATATAAAGAAAACTGAAATTCAAATTATAAAATTATATTTAATTATTTGGTATATCATATAATTTATTAGCATTCAATATTTATATATTTTTTATATTTAAAATAATTAAAATAAATTCAATTTCATATTAAGTCATTTGGATGAAATTCAAATAGTTTTTTTTTTTTTTTTTTTTTTTTAATATCGATTAGTCTCAAATGTAAAATTATTACTTCTGAATATGATATATCCCAATTACCAAAACATATTATTAATCTCGGTGTTTCTCCAATCTATCTTAACCCTATAATTACTGAAAAACAAATTACGTTATCAGATGAAGATAAAACTAATGAAGATTTAATGGAACAAACAATTATGATTTTGATTGATGGTAAGGTTATCGGATGGTGTAGCGCTAAGAGAGCTAAGAAAGTTGCTGATACTCTTCGTTTTTGGAAGGTTAATGGTCGTAATAATATTCCATTAGATATTGAACTCGCTTTTATTCCTCCATCTCATGGTGGTCAATACCCAGGTCTTTTCATTTTTACTATAATGTCAAGAATGACGCGTCCATTAAAGTATTTAGCTAACGGTAAAATGGATATGGTTGGTAGTTTAGAACAAGTTTACATGGAAATTGCTTGTTTGAATGAAGATATTGTTCCATGTGTTACTACTCATCAGGATTTCACACCGACTGATATTCTTAGTGTTATTGCAAACATGACTCCATTTTCTGATTTAACCAATCTCCAAGAAATCTTTATCAATGCCAGATGGGTAAGCAAACAATGGGTACCCCAGCACATAATCTTCCAAGTAGAACTGATAATAAGATGTATCGTTTACAAACAGGCCAAATACCAATCGTTAGACCAAAAATGCATGATAAATGCAAGTTGGATTATTATCCAAATGGTATGAATGCTGTTGTTGCTGTTATTTCTTATACCGGTTATGACATGGAAGATGCTATGATTTTAAATAAATCATCTGAAGAACGTGATTCGGACATGGTATTATTTATAAGAGTCATTTCATTGATTTAACTGAAAAATGTCCAAAGGGTGAACCAAATGCTTGTTATTTCAAATTCCAACAATCTACTAGTAATCTTCGTAACTTAGAAGAAATTGAAAAAGCAAAACAAACTTTAGATCAAGATGGTTTACCAATTATTGGAGCCAAGCTTACAACTGGTTGCGCATTATATTCTTACTTTGATGAGACTTCTGGTCAAACTAAAATTGCTAAATATAAAGAAATTGAAGATGGTTTTGTTCAAGAAGTTCGCCCATTAGGTGATGAATCTAATAATCGTGGTTTCCAAAAGGCCCAAATTAAGATTAGAATTACACGTAGACCAATTAATGGTGATAAATTCTCATCCAGACATGGTCAAAAAGGTGTTTGTTCATTAAAATGTAGTTCTATACTGTCACCAATGGCTATTCCAAATACTAATGTTGTTCCATCGAAGAGAGAAAGTGTTGTATATGGAACATGTAATACTCATAAATATATAGATTTAATTTCAGTTCCATATGTATTCAGATATTTATGTACTGAATTACTATCAATGAAGATTAAATTGAAGTTAGAAATCAATTAAATTTAAGTAAATTTAAAAAAAAAAATTACCAACACAATCATATATCATAAACAATTTATAAATTATCATTATAATTAAATCGAATAATCGTTAACTATATTACACATATTTTTTTTAATTTAATTTTTATCATTTTTTTATTTTTTATTTTCTAGTATAAATTAAAATAAAGTAATAAAATATTTATATATATGTTTATATACAAAAAAGTATAAAAGAAAGAATTTTTTATTGGAATTTTTTTGAATATTATTAATCATTAAATACTAAAGTTTAAAATACTAGAAATTTTTTTTATATTTTAATTATTAATTTTTTTATTCTATTGTTGCATATCAAGAATATATATTTAAAAATTGATAAAAAAAGTATTAAATTTTTTTTATTAGGTTTAATCTACTACTACTACTACTACTACTACTACTACTATTATTATTATTATTATTATTATTATTATTATTATTATTATTATTATTATTATTATTATTATTATTATTATTATTATTATTATTATTATTATTATTATTATTATTATTACTATCATAAATTTTTTTTATTTAACATTTTGTGAAAATATAAAATTTTGAAAATTATTGCTCTGAGTAAAAAATATTTAAATAAATAAATAATTAATTATAAGAAATTCATTTTTTTAACATAAAAAATTTTTTTATAATAACCAATTTATTATTTATTATTTAATTGTATAATTTACTTCTTGAATTAGATTTTGAATTTTTATCCATACATTGTAATTACCAGTATCATTATTTATCACTATTACTATCACTACTACTTGTACTACTACTAGTGGAACTATTATTGTTATCCTGATTATTTTGGCTATTATTTGTATCTGTATTATTAGCTACTGTTTTATTAGGTGATTTTTCTTTTTCAGTTTTTGATTTCACAAAGTTTTTAAAAGATTCGCTATTTTGACCTAATTCAATAATTAAATCAATATCATATTTTGGCAAACATGGAGAACTATAAGTTACACAGTAATATACTAGCATACAAACAATGGAAAATGGGAATGCAAGAAGTGCTGCAGGAATTAATATTATACTAAATATATAAATATATATTTATTGTTAGCTAATCTATTATATTTTTATGAAATAGAAGAAAAAAAAAAAAAAAGAGATATTTACAAGTCGTAACATTTTCTGCAATATCTTTCTGAATCACTATGTTTAATTAAAATCCAAACTATGAATAGTAGAAATCCAACAGCCCAACATATTAAACAGGCAAAAGTAATTAGTTTTAATAAATTATTATCACTATCTTTTTTATAATAATCTTTGTAATAATTATCATAATAATTTTTATAATATTTTTCCATTTCTTCAGTAGAATTAAATTTTATTGGTTGATTACTAGATGTACCTGAATTACTTGTAGTAGTGTTTTTATTATTGTCCGTTGTTGCATTATTAACTGAGATAAAGTCTGAATAAAATTTATTAGTATCTTCTGAACTTAATAATGAATCAAATGAATTTTGAATTGCTAGATTATATGTTTCTTTTTCTTCTGTTGAATTAGTATTAAATGATTTTAATTCAGCATACAATGTATCATCAACAGGTTCAAGAAGATTTTCATTGCTAATAAAATTAACATAATTTGTCATTGTAATATGTCCTTTTTTTTTATCGAAATAAATTTTATTGACAGTATTGTCACTATTATAGGCATTAACACAATAATAATATGTCACAGGACATGCGACAGATGAACCTTTGCATAAAACTCTTGTAGGATTATATATATCTTTTTCAAAAGTTATTTCTTCATAGATTCCCCAATCTATAAATTTATACTTAAAAATAAGAGGATGACAAATTGTAGGGCAAAATGAGCAGTTAACACACATATTAGCGTTAACTTTACAACTTGGAATAACTCTTACTGAGCCATCCATTTTTGAATTAACACCACAGACATCTTCATTATACGTACCACAAAGGTAAGTATTTGATAAATCAACAATATTTAAATTTAAAAGATTAAAGAAATTATTTGGAACAAATCCTTCAATTTTAGTATTGTGAATATCAAACAAGATAAGATTTTTTAAATTAACAATTTCAGATGGAATAATTCCACTAGCCTTAGTTTGTGAAATGTTTCTATGATGTTTATAAATTAAAAATTGAATTAATGGTTTATTATTAGATAATAATTAAATTTTATTCTTAATGAATAATATAAATATCTAAAAAGAATAAAGTTTTTTTTCTGTATTTCTTACATTATCTCTAAATTTGTTAATGTTTTAAAATATTCCAAATTGATATTCATTATATCTGTCTTTGATAAATTTCTAAATAATTTAAAGTTAAAATTTGAGTATATGATTATTATATAAAAACATTAAAAGCTATATAAAATATTAAAATGAAAATAATAAAAAAATTTATAGTTTAATTTACATTTCTTTTAGATTTCTTAAATTTTTAATATTTTCAGATAAATTTCCTGTAATAATCGTATTAGAAAAATTACTATTTATATATTTATTATATAATATTATAAATAATTAATATGATATTGATTAATAATTTATATTGTATTTAATAATATTATTTTATATTTAATTTACATTGATTTTAAACTTTGAACTTTATATAAGTTAGATTGAATACTTCCATTAATAAGCGTATTGCTTATATTTCTAATTATAATAAATATAAAAAATATATTATGATATTAACATAAATATGAATATTTATATTTATATAAAATTATATTTAGAGAAGAATATTATTTACATATATTCAAGGTTACATGGCAATGAAAAGATATTATTTACATCACCACTAACGCTTGTCATTGAAATATCTCTATTTTTTTTTTTTTTATTTAATATTTTATTAGTATTAAACTTTGAAGATAATAATTACAATTAATATTATAAAATAATATTAAAAAGCATACAAATAAGTTAAGGTATATGGTAATACTGAAGTATTAAATGTACTATCATTTTTATATAATATATTTAAATTAATTAATTTCAATTATTGAATATATATATATATATATATATTTCGTAAATAAATTTATATATTATCTATTAAGATAATAATATAAATTTTTATCAAAAAAAATACTTACCTCATACTTTTTATGTTGGAATTTGGATTTGCAATTTCTCCAGAAACTTTAGTTTTATATAAATTTCTATATATAAGATATATATATATATATATATTAATTTTTATGAAGCATTAAATATTTTAATAAATGTTATTTAATAGTAATATGCATATGCACATTTTTTCAATTTTAAGTAAGCCTGTCAATGAATTTATATTTCCTTTAATTAAAGTATTTGAAGCAATAAATGTTATTAATGTTGATTTTGCACTTTGTAATAATGAAATATCATCTTTAATATTATTAAAAGATATATTTCTTTTTTTTTATAAAAAAAAATATAAAATATTAGAAAGAATAAATTAATATTAGATTAATTATCTAATATTTATTATTTGAATTTAATTTCCAATAAATTCAGATAATATAAAAAATTTTTACATATATTCAATATGACTAAGACTAGTAATATATTTTAATCCAGTTGTAATTAAATTTTTTGAAATATCCAATTTTTTTAGATTTATTAAATTTCCAATGTTTTCAAGTAAATTTGAAGTTAATGAACAATCACGTAAAGTTAATTCTTCTAAACTTTCTATTTTAATAATTAAATCCCATATTTCCTTTTTTATAATAAATTTTGAAAGATCTCTGTATTATATTTTATTTTGTATATTTCAAATTTAAAAGATAAATGTTTTTAACATCATATTTTATATATAATTTTCATAATGAATTTTATATAAATTTTAATAAACTTACAAGGCAACAATTCTTTTATCTTTACATGTAATATAATTTGAGAAATCGCATGCATTAATATCATAGTTATTTTTATTCTAAAAAGTTATAAAATAATAATAATATATATATATATATCTTTAATATATATATAATTAATAAAATAATAAATATTTATATACATACACTAATATTCAACTTTGATAAAATATTCAATATTGCATTCGTTTCTGAATTATTAGTGTAAGTTTCTACTTCATTTTGGCTATTTTTAATTGACAATTTCCCATTGAAATAATTAAATGAAATATCAATTAAATCATCAGGATTTCTTAAGGTACATTCATATGAAAGAGGACATTGATTTCCTATACAGGTCATTGATTTTCCATCATAAAAAGTTGTGATACTTTTACTATTATATAAAGAGTACCAAATTGTTTTTTCAGTTGGAAAATCGTTTTTATTCTTATTATTTTCAAATTTACATGAGAAATCAATAACCCGTTCAACTCTATAGCATTCTTTTCCAATACATAATCCATACCTTGGGTCATATGTCATTAATTTTATTTTATTATTAGATATGTTTGAAGAAACATTTTTAGAACAATCTGGAATACCTTTACGATTAATAATAAATCCTTGTGATGAGGTAATCAACGTAACATCATTTTCAAAATAAATACTAATATTTGGTTTAAAATACCTATTTAATAAATTTATACAAGTAGAACTTTTTAAAATAGTAAATAAGTCTGTATCAATATATGACATTTTTTCTATATTAGTTGGCTGTGATACACAAGATGTTATCGTCATCGTTTTTATTTCTGTAATTGTAGGAATTTTCGAAATATTTAATAATTTATTTGATGAATTCGATGTATTAATTTTATTATTATAATTATTATTTTGTTTATTATTTATATTATAATAACTATTATTATTAATTTTATAATTATTATTGTTGTTGCTGTTGCTATTATTATTTTTATTTTTATTTAAATAATTATTATAATTAAAATTAAATACACCTTCTTCCTTTTTATTAATATCCTTCAATAAAGTACTAATATTTTCATTCTTTGCATTTTGTTCTTTATTCCTTTTTGTTTCTTGAGATGCAATTTCTTGACTTTGTAATAAATCATTTTCATTATAAGTATTATTTTGGGAGGATTCATTTAATTCGTTCTTTTCATTTTTATTTACTATAATTATATAATATATAAATTTTTATTCATTCATATTAATTTCTTCACAATAGTTTAAATATTTTAATTAAATTATATAAAATTATTACTATAATTGGAATTACTAGGAATATTTGAAGCAATTACAATGAATATATATGATAGACATATTATAATATGTTTTAACCGCATTTTTTTAATATTAATTAAATATTACTATATTAATTTATAAAATAAAAATTATATGTTTTGTTAAATATTTATGATAATTTCTTTTATATCAATATTATTTAATGTTCATACTTTTTTGTTTATATTAAATCAGAATAATATAAAAAATTAAAAATTCTCGATGGATTTTAATTTTTTTATATATATATATATTTTTTAAACTTTTATTAATAGAATTTTCGTTTTTTTTTTTTTTTTTTTTTTTTTTTTTTTTTTTTTTTTTTATTCTGCCTTTTTTTTTTTATTATTGTGTTAAAAATTCATTCAAAATTTAAACTTTAAATTTTTTAAAAGTTTATTTAAATTATACTATCAAATTTAATATGTCATAAATAATAAATTTCCTAAATAATTATACTTATAACTAAAAAATTTCCATAATGTAATTTTTTTTTGAATTTTATATGATCGAATATGTACAAATAATATAAATTACAAATATTAATAATAATAATAATAATAATAAATAATAATAATAATAATAATAAATAATAATAATAATAAATAATAATAATAATAAATAATAATAATAAATAATAATAAATAATAATAATAAATAATAATAATAATAATAATAATAATAATAAATAATAATAAATAATAATAATAATAATAAATAATAATAATAAATAATAATAAATAATAATAATAAATAATAATAATAATATATATTTTATATAATATATTTATTTATTTTATATTTATATATTTTATGTTATGCTATTTTAATTTTATATTAAAAATTATAATATGATTTTTATCAATAAATAATTAGTAAAAAATAGTAACATAATTTATCATGAAATATCTTTTAATTATAAAAATTAAAAAGAATTTGTATAAAAAAAATAAAAAGATTAAATATAAATTCTATAACTTCATATAATAAAATAATTAAATATCATGATTATTCTCTTAAAATACATGCAGTAATGATTTTTATAAATATTTTCTCTCTTTATTTTTTTTCCTATATTAAACTTAAACATTAAAATAGAATATGATTATTTTTTTCATTCAAAAGAAGACCTTGATTTTCTGTGAGTGTAAAGCCATCCAAGCCATAATACTTGTTCATGTTGTCTCCAATATTTAGCAATTGAAAAAGTTTGAATTGTACGTTCTCTTAATTGTAAACCTAATTTTCTTCTTTTTTCACGAATATCTTCAAGACACATACGTTTTTCAACTGCCTGTGGTCCTTCATTTAATAAATCATCTAAACGAACTACTGGTGCATTTGGATCAATTAATTGCTCTAAACCATCAGACATAGTTAATACTCTTAGTTCACCAAGAGCAAGTTGTCTTGCCTTTGCCGGTGGCGCAATTGCACCGTAAACAACACCTGTAGAAAGATCTGAAATAACTTCACGAGAACCACCAACATCTGTACATACAACTGGTAAGCCACAAAGACCAGCTTCACCCAAGGCTAATGGTAAACCTTCAGTAATTGATGAATTAACAAAAATCCAACCAGCTGGTAATACATCTGATGGGCTACCTAAACCTTTAAGAATTACTTTACCTTGTAAATTTAATGAAGATATAAGATTTTCACTTTCAGCGGCATATGCTGCATCCTTTTCTTTACTACCATAAATAAATAATTGATAGTTTTGAATATGTAATTGATTTACAATAACATTAGCCGCATAAATAGCGTTATGGATATCTTTAACTGGTGATACATGTGAAAGCATAACAGCTAATGGTGAACTGTTTTCTAATTCTGGTTTTGGTTTAAATCTAGCAACATTCATACCATTAACAACAGGATAAATTCGTCTCGAAACATCGATTTTTTGTTGGTCATCATTATATTTTCCACCTCCTAACCATTTTTCCCAATCTACATTTTGAATACTAGTACATGGATTAACATAATCAGCCTTAACAAATACTAATCTACAAACCAATCTGGTAATACCAACTAAACCCATTTGTACAAATCTTGGCATTGCTTCAGCTGTGCATAAACCAAACAATCTTTCTCTCCATAAGATACCATGATCCCATACAATTAAAGTAGATTTATGAATAGCTTTAGAAATAATACCTAATATTGCTTGAATACCATGGTGAGATACATGAACAACTGGTATTTTTGGTAAAGTTGCTGATAATGGTAATAATAAACGAGTAAGAAGAGAGAAAAGCATATCAATTTCTTTTAATGTTGGCATTTCTAATAAGATAGTATCTTTTTTCTTGTAACGTTTCTTAGAACATTCAATCCAAGTTGAAATCCAAGTTTGTTGAGTAGAAGCATGATTCCAACTCTTTACCCAATCACATTTTTGGAAATACATATACATATCTACAAATAATTCTTCATATTCTGTTAACTTATTACTATCTAATTCATCATCAGCAATAGCATTAATTAATTGATAAACCATTGGTACAAATACTGAATTAATAAGATTATCTTTTGTAGCAATCTTCTTTCTTCTTAATGTTCTGAAATCTAAATTTCTGTAAATATTTTCATCTGGTGATGAGAAATCGACATCCCATAATGGTAGATATGTAATTGAAGAAATATTTCTTTCAATCTGATAATCACGTTGTACTGCTTCAGCTGAACCAATTTCGACGAAGGCTGTCCAACGAATTCTAGAAAGATAATCAATTAAATCTCTTCTACAACTACCTACACCACCTCCACCAGTTGGCCAAGTACCACTATCTAAATTCATTACAGGAAGAATTTCATTATCTTGACGGACTGACTGTCTACCAACTCTTACACCATCTCCACCTGTACCAAGAGCATCTAAATCAGAGAACTTAATATGTAAATTAGTACGAGTAGTTGGATTATCAGAAACTACTAAAATAACATCAAGAATTTCCTTGAACTCCATTAAGGATGCTTGAGCTTCTTCCTTCTTTCCTCTATCACGAGCTCTCCAATAATTCTTTAGTACTGGTTCTTCTCTTAATAAATGTTCATCTACATCTCTAGCAAAAACACCTTCAATTTTATTTGCTCTCCAATAAGTCCAAAGTTCTTGTCTACCACGAGTAGTACCAAATGGTGCAGCATAAATATATTTATGACGACCTTGCCTTGAAAGGAATCCAGTGGTTCTTGATTTCAAATCATGTGTTAATAATTCATTATAAACATAAAATGAAGATGGTGGTAATCTTGGAAGTAATTTCAAAGGGTCTTGTGCGACTTCAGTTGGTGTTGAAATTGGAATAGACATACCAGTTTCTTGATTAAGTAAGATAGTATTAAGTCTTGTGTGTTGGGGATGAGAATAATCAAATTCAGTAATATAAACTTGTTTTTGTTGATCTAATCTTCTAAATTCTACGCGTGAAAATTTTGGTGATGAACCACTAGTAGTATTATCAATTCTCCAACCTGCTGCAAAATATGTAACCATTAACCATCTATCTTGGGGACACTGATAAGAAGCATATTTTGGAACAGGGTGTGTTGAAGCTGTATCAGATAATTCATAGACGTAACTTACATGAATATCAACAATCTTACCTTCATCATTCTTAATCTTTAAGTATAGCATAGATGTTAAACTAGCAATATTAGAAGCAAATAGACGAGTTTCTATTAAAGTTTCATGATCTTTTAAATTCTTTGTATTTGGATCAACCATACCATCAAATACATATCCTTCTCTTGGGAAAAATAAAGTATTATCAGGATATGAATATATTCTTGTTTGAGTTATATTTCCTTTGTTATCTAAATCAAATTCATGTGTTAATTGATTACTAGAAGCATCAAAATAACCTCTACTGAGTGGTTTATCTTTTTCAGTTGGTCTCCAATTTGGTGGCTTTGGCCCATTATATCTTTCAGCAATAATAGTATTACCTTCATGTTTTAAAATACTAACCATTGTATTTAATGCAGAATTAAATGAATCAACACGTTCTAATTTACCATCACGACCAAAAAATTGTTCTCTGAATAAGCCACGACTCATAGAGTTAATTAAAGTAGTAGTTTCAGTTTTATGATCTAAATAGAAGTTTTTGGTCAATATCCATACTAATCTTCTAGTAATACTATAAATAAATGAGAAAAATAATTTTATAATATTTGGAATATTAGTAGCACTTAATTCACGACCAAAACGAGAATCACCAGTTAACGCCATAAAAAATACCAAAAAGAATTCTTCAAATTTTAATCTAATAACTTCACTAAATGGAGGTTTTTCAACTTCATTTTCAGTTTGAGAATGTCTCATAGTATAACCACGCTTAATAGTTGGATTACGTCTAAATGGATCTATAGTATTCATACGAACTGCAAATGAAAATCTGCGAACTCTCTTTAAAGAATCGCTTGTTGCTGATGCTTTTGGATTCTTATATTGTTTAACTATAAATGAAGCAATTGTACGTGAAATAAATAGTGAAAATACATTAATCGCAACAATTTGTCTAATGGTAATTTGTGAATTTTTATGTACATCTCTAAAAATAGCCATGAGATCTCTTGGAATAGAATCTAAGAAATCACTGAATCTATCATCATTATATTTACATTTCTTTTTCTATATAATAGAATATAAAAATTATAAAAAAAAAAAAAAAAGGAAAAAAATATAAAAATTAATAAAATATTTAAATTATGATAAAATATTAAAAAAATTTAATAAAATATATAAAAATAATAAATTAATTAATTTTATTATATATAATTATATAGAATTTATTAATAATTATTAAATAAAAATGACAGTATTAATATTACTAATTTAAATGCTGCTAAGGCATCTTCCCAGTTTCCAGCCCATCTAACAAACCAATTTCTTGATTGTTGGGATAATACAGGCCAAAATTTATCAATATTAAGACCTAAAGCACCCTTTGTATTATTAACATTAACAGTTCCCATTAATAATTGACTTAATTGTAATTTTGTAGAGTTCTTTATTTGATATAACATACGACTTGGTAAAGTGTCTAAAATATCTGGTAAAGGTGAAAGTAAAAATTCGGCAACACATGATTCTGCATGTGTATAACCACAAGCTGATTCACAGAATTCATGTATAACAGCAGTTCCAATCCACATTAAATTTTCATGACTTAAATCATCAGAAACAATACCCATTGATTGATTTACAAATGTATAAATATGTAAAATTCCACTTTCATCGATTACAGAAGTCGCAGTATAATTGTGACCTGCAATAGATAAATCTTGTTCTGGGACGATATGAACTTTTATGTGACCATCATCTAAATTTCTTATAATATCATTAAGAATAGTAGTAGCATAAGGAATACATGATCTGATAATATGATGCTTTGGTAATTCAACTAAATTTTTATTACATTGGGCATAGATTCCTATCAATTTTTGTCTTGAACCATTACTTATCATTTCATATCCTTTTTTTAATGCTGTTTGTACAAAAGTATCTAAAGTTTTTTCGGCTAGTGAGTCTTTTTTGTCATTAATATACTTTTGACCTGATGAAGCTAAATGAGGTGAAAGTGTTACATTGTAGTGAACACTACTAAAAGTTTCATGTATATATAAAAAAATACATGAAAAGGCAAATAGCCAACCACTCATTGATGTTGAAATAACAATATACCATCGAGCACCAAAAATTTGAGACATAACGATAGAATATACAATACAAAGAGCAACAATTCCCAAAAGACAGTAATTCAATTTAACTTCACTTTCATTGGTTTGGAAGAATAATTTATGGAAAAGACCTAATAAGAAACCAATATATCCAAAAACAGATATACCATAAATAGATAAACTAATCTTTGTAATATCAACTGTAATAAAGTAAACGCCTGTAATAAAAACAAGTACAGCAATCATTATCAATATGAATCTAAATAATTCTTTCTTATAAGCCTTTTGTTTTGCATTATTAAATTTAACAAACATTTCTTCAGCATTACATTCTCCTAATCGTAATTGAGAAGATGAGTCTTTATGAACATCTAATATATGAGATAATGATATTTCTAAGAAGCCAGAGCAAAGAAGCATAAATACCGTACCAAATAATGTACCTACTACATATTCTGGCATACCATCACCCTCAATGTAAAGAGAAGGTCTTCCATATGAGAAAAGCCAAACCCATTTATCAATAAAAATAAAAACAAAATATAATACACCAAATATAATAACTGTATTTTCGAATTCAAATAATAAATCACCTCTATTTAATTTTTCAACTTGATATTTCTTTTTTAATTCATTAATAGCAGCTTTTAACATAGTATCCCATTCAGTACTATATTTAGCTGGTGGTGGATAAGTACCTGTTCTCATTAAGAACCATTGCATTAATTCAGTTTCCCATTTTTGTTGCTTTTCTCTTTTATATATAATAGTTGGTAATTTATTATTATTTTTAGAACCCAATGCTTTTGTAACTGTGGTCATATAATGCTCTCTTGCTGCGCGTTCCCATAGTCTAATTCTTTTTTCATATAATTCTTGTTCTTCATTTAAAAATGGCAATGGCTTTGGATATGATTTTTCAAATAAATTTTGAATATCAGCTTCAGATGGTACATTAAGAGAAAATGGCCAATCCATATAATCTCTTGCAATTTTTCTATATTCGTACGCCATAAAAATCCAAGAAACTGTTAAACCAACAGAATAAATAGCCCATACAATTGTAGAATATGTTGTATCAAAAAAGGCAAATCTAGCTATGCACATTGGAATAATCATAATACAAACACCCTTTAATGCAGAAGCTGGTCCCCTTGAAGTAAAAACAAGTTGAGTTGAATCTTTAAGACTTGCTAAAATTGAAAAGAAAGTCATATAAAGACAGAATGATACACCATAAAGGAATGAAAATACAAAAACATACCATTTAAATTTCTCCATAATAAATAGTACCAGTGATAAAATGAATGCTGAAATTATATAAACAATAACTGAAAGTGATAGTCTTCTAATAAATGCGCTAAGCATTAATGGCAATGACTTTTGGAAGAAATAATAGGTACAAGTTCTTGCAATTGAATTAATAATACCACCAACGATTGGGAAAAGAATTAAGAAAATATAGTTTAAGCATTTCCTTGCTTCCTCATCCATTCTATCTGTAAAGAAGATACCAGAGCCTAAAAATTTTGAAAATGCCAAATCAATAATTACAGGATATACAAATAAGAAAGCATTAGCTAAAACTCTTGCTGAATGTTCATTTAATTCTTCATTAACAATTTCATCTGTTACTTTTTTGAATATAGGTATCTTTTTGGCTCTTTCTCTTAATAATTTATGCATTGGATGAGATAACTGATGACTTGTTAAATCAAATAAGAAATTTAAGTTTGCTTGAGTTGTTGTCATTTCTAAACTAACTGCAACCTAAAAAAAAAATAAAAAAATAAAAAAATAAAAAACAAGTATTTAATTTTAATTTATATTAAATTTAATACTTTTAATATTTGCATTTGATTAAAGTATAATTCTAAAATATTTATAATAAATAATTTAAATAATAATTAATTTATATAAAAATATTTAAAAAAAAAAAAAATACTTGATCAGACTCTGGTAAGAAACATGGATTCATTGCAACTAACGATGAAAATAATTCTAACCAAGCTATGCGTCGACATGCTTTCCAAAAACATGAAAACAAATATACAATGCACGCTGTATATGGTGAATTAATTTTTACTTGAGTACCTGTAATTGCTTCTGTTAAACAAGTTGAAAATATCTTTAATGTATTTAATCCTTCTGGATCAAGTGTTGCCCAACCAACAATTCTACATAATTCTTCCTCTAAATTATTAGTTTTAGTTGGTTGATAACCTGTTTCAGCACATTGTAATAGATAATCTAAATAACGTTGTTTTTCAATTAATAAATATTCTGAATAACCTTTAATGTATTCAGCTAATGATGCTAAATAGTTAATTTGTTCAGATGATAAACTTTTATTTTTTTGTATATCTTTAATAACTCCCTTTGTATTTTGAATATAAGATAATTTTTCAGAATAACTACTATTATTAAGTTGCCATATCATACGTTCAGGAATTGGTAATAAATCATCAACTTCTTGTGCATTTACTAAACTTTCAAGCATTGTACATATTCCTGTATTATAACCTGCCACTTGTTTTGCATATATATGAATAATAGCTTCAAGAATATTTGGAATAGTTTCTGAAATAAATATTAATAACACATTAGATTCTGATTTATCTTCACCAGCTAAACCCCATACTGCATTATATGGAAGATCAAAAGATTCTTTTAATAAAAAGGCATTGCTTGTAGCTGTATATACTCTAATGTTGTTCTTTGCAAGTCCATCTCTTAAATTTAATAAAATTTTTAAAGGATTGTAGTTTCTTAAAATTTTTAATAAATATTTTGCTGAATTACTTGGCTTTTTAATAATACTATCTAATGTTTTCATTAAAATTTCAAATTGAACTGAAAAATTATTACTTGGAACATCTATAGAAGTTCTAACATGACTTAATAATTTCTTCTTTAATAGTTCATACATAACTTCTAATATACTATTTTCAACATCTATTTTTCTTGTTTTTCCATAACTTGTACCAAAATACGTTAAACTGGAACAAGTCATTTTATTTTTAAATGGAACATTAAATTTTACTGATGAACTTTTCGATATTGTTGGAGAATCAGAGCCTTTATTAATATGATCTAAAATATCTGGAACTAAATCATGGAATTCATCTTCTTCTCCTTCATTCTTTTAATCAAGAAATGAATTTTTAATTTTTCAATTTAAATAGATATTAATATAATAACAATAATTAGTATTATTAATATTATTATTATTAGTTTCGTAAATTATATATAATACCTGAATAGATTGAATAATTTCATTAATTGAAATAGGTTTTGGTGGTGGTTTTTTTTCATAAATTGCTGAATGGAAATCATTTTCAGTGGTATTAAACACAGAAGGAATTCTTTTTCTAATAAATTTCGGAAATTTAATTAAATGCATTGTTTTTTTCCAAATTTCTGGAGTAATTTTAAAGTTTCTCCAATCAACATGAAGAGTGCATTCTTCCATAATTAAATGGGTATCCTTAATAACACCATCATTAATAAATTCAAAAACACTATCATCATCTACAGTTTTGTAATCTAGTGGTTTTAGTTCATTTAAATCAAGAAAGTTTTTATTATTACATGTATATCCTTTAAAACCAAAACCATTCAACCATTTAATGTAATAACGATCCCTAATATATTCCTCGTGTTGCTTCTGACGAACTGGAAGGATTTCTATATCTAATACAATAAAATCGGAACGAATTGTTATTTCATTTTTCAATTTTTGAAGAAAATCGGGATAATCTGCAGTTACTGCATCTAAAGATGTTTTTTGTGTACCATCTTCAAAAAATACTGAATTTTTTAATACAACACCATTTATATATGTTTTAACTTTATTAAATAAATCTAAATCATCAATATCAACTAATTTAACCATACTTTGAAAAAAACTTGTCATATCTTCTAATAACTGAACACATCCAGGTATACCGAGATTTTCTTCTAAATAAGAAAATTCAAAAAATACAATACCTTGAATAATACCTTGTGGTAGTTCTTTTGTAGTTTCTTTTACTAATTTTTTTAAATATTTAAAAAAATGACCCTTAGAATGTTTTTGAAAATCATTCCATTTTTCTCTAACATTAATTGAGGTTAAAACCATTTTGTAAGAAGACACAAAATCATAATATGAGACATTTGGATTTTTATTTTCACTCATAAATTTTAAATTTTCATTATGAGAATTTAAAAGTTTATCAATCGGTAATATTAAAAGATCTATGTTATTATTGCCATTAATAAAATTTAACTTTCCTAAATCACCATTATATATACCAAAACTTTGAATATTTTTAGAATTAAAAAGTGGTGTCTTATATGCTATAATATCATTTTTTTTATTATTTGAATTATCCTCATTTTTTTGTTTTGCCATATTGAAAAGTTATAATATCTCTAAAACATTAAATATTTTATACTGGATATTTTTTTTTTTTTTAAATATATATATATATATATATTATTATTATTATTGTTATTATTATTATTGTTATTAAATATTTATAGTTCTATTAGTCATATTTTTTAAAATATAAGATGTAAATATTTTTATTAGAAAAATATTTTTTAAAATATTTCAAATTATATTTATTTTTTAAAAATTTTTCTCTTTCAACTGAAGTAATTTCACTTTATTTTAAAAGTGAACTGTTCTATTACTAAAATAAAAAATAAAAAATAAAAAAATAAAAAAAAAAAACAAGAAATTTAAAATATATCTATATATGTTTAAAAAAATAATGAAACTGTTATTTTAATATAAAATAAAATTTATACAATACAAACTTTAAAAAAAAATTAAAATAATTTTTATTTATTTTTATTATACAATGAATATTAAAATAAGAAAATAAGAATATCACAATTTATAATAAATATAATAAAATAAGATTTATAATTAACTAATAATTTTTTTAATTAATAATATGATGAATTATAGTATTAGTAATACAATATATAATGTAAAACTATTATGTAGTTTATACTAAGCGTTCTTCGTACATTATCTTGATTATTATTTTGTATATAAATAGTATGGGGGAATTTTCTTTTTTTTTATTTTATAAAAAATTCTCTTAATTTTTTAATTGAAAATAAAAAATGTTGAGCATCTATTTTTTATTTAGGAAATATTTAAACTAATTGACCCGTTAGCCTAGTATCAGAGAATATGTGTTTACCCTTTTTATTTTTTTTTTGTTTGTTTATATATTTTAGATGTATTCATATTCGATATTAAAAGTTTTTACATCTATCTTTTAAATTTTCATTTACATAGAAATTTTTAAAAAGATTTATTTTCAACTTTAATTTATTTTTTCTGATTAATTATTTTTTTTTAAATTAATTTATTTTGTATTTTATTAATGCAACGTTTTCTTTTATATTAATTTGTAATGAAGTATTTTTTTAAATCCCCGATTTCAATGAAATTGGATTTTCTTTCCATATATAAAAATTTGCTACTAGTAGATTTTATTGTTTCTTCATGACCATGACTCTCTAAATAGATAATAAGTATTTTATTTTCTTAGGTATCAAATAAAATTTTTCTTTTGTAAATTTTTAAATATCTCTAATCAATAAAACCAAAAATAAATAAATTTCTGAAGGATTTTCACTCTATCTAGTCTCTTGATTAACTATAAATGAAACATCTACTAGTGTTAAATTATTTGATTCTTCTAAAATGATTTTTCTATATGGATTATTCATTAATTTTATTCCATTTTATAATTTTTCACTAATTATTTAATGTAATCTTATTGATCTATTTTATATTTTTCTTAACTTCAGTATCTTTTGAGATTTTTATATATTTATCTTCTAATTTATTACTAATATATTTAATTTAATTGTCTTCACTAGTAGCAATAGATATATAACCATGTAAAGACAAAATATAGAACATTAATTTCTTCTCCTATATTTTGTAAGTAAAGATTAATCAATATTTAATTATTTTATTTTAATTTTCTTTAAATAATACGTCTTTATATTAATTTTTTATTCTACCAACTACTAGTCTACTAATTTCAGTACTACAATTTTTCATTTCTTTTTGTTATTTCTATGTATTCTTTTTTTTTAATTTGAAATTTAAATAAATAAATTTTATATTCATTTATCTTATATTCCATTTATTACAAAAAGTTTTAACATTTGTAATTAATAAATCATCGGCAACATAATATAATATGGGAAAATATAAACTATACCTTTTCTTTATTTCAAAACAGGTGTAACTAATCCGACCTTTTTAATATTATTTTCTTCAGTGTTAATTATTCATTTTATATTAATTTAAAATAGAATTTTCAGGAATAATAATTTCTCATTACATTTGGTTCATATATATTATTAATTTCTTTTCAAATGCCCTAATAATGATAATAATAAATAAATAAATAATAATAATAATAATAATAGATAATAATAATAAATAAAAGTAAATAATAAATAAATAATAATAATAATAATATTGAAATAATTATAAATAATATTAATATAATATTAATTAGTAATAAATAATAACATTTAATAATATTTAATAATACTAATTAGTATTATTAAATATGAATAAATTTTTCGTATTATTAAAAATATATATAATAAAATTCATACACAATTAATTGAATTTGAATATAAACTAATATATTAAATATTAATTTATTAAATTAACATTTTTTTAAATTTCAAAAAATAGACAAAAAAAAAAGACAAAAAAAAAAAAAAGATAAAAAATATATTATATATAAAAAAAAATAGACTTAAACTTTCGTTCAATTTAATAAAATAAAATAAGTATGTTCAGAAATTGTTAATTTTTTAAATAAGTACTTTTTAAAAAATATATTTACATAAAAATTTATATAAAAACAGAAAAAAGTATTTAAAAAAAAAAAATTTTTTTTAAATAAATTCAAAATTTCAAATAAAACAATAATAATTATATAAATAAATAAAAAATCAATTAATAAAAATACCCAAATTATTAATAAAAATAGTTAGTTTTCCAAAATAGTAAAATATAAAATGACTGAATTTACTTCACTTGAATGGGATAATACTTTTGGTATATATTTATATTTATAAATTATTAATCAAATATTCATAATTGAACAATATATAATTTTAATTCATTTATTTTATAAATAAAAAATGATATAACGAAATAAATAATAAATAAATACTTTTTATATCAATAATTAATAATATTCATCATTATTCATATTTCAAGGTTTTACACCAAACGATGATGATAGAAATGAAGATGATTCTAAAGTAGTATCAATTTTTTTTTACATAATATAAATTTATAATATTAGTTTTAATCATTTATTAATTTATGGTTGTTGACGTTGTTCTGGATATTATTAATTATTTTTAAATATAATTAATTTATTGAATGAAATTATAATATTAAATTTTTGTTTAACTTTAAAATTTTGAATATTAAACTTTTAATTAAATTTTAAAGATTGAATTTGAAGAACATCAAAAATTTGTTTCATATTCAGTACCAAGTGCAGATAAATTACAAATAGAAGTTTGCGATCCAAAAAAAGAAAATGACAAAGCAAAAGCAAATTTCTTCATCAGTTATTTAGTTAAATCAAGGGTATCTATCAATATTAATATTTTATGCATAATTAAATTATTTAAGTATTTTAATAATACTATATAAAAATTTATATTGTAATTTTTTTATTTATTTATTTATTTATTTATTTAAAATAAATTCTAAAATATTATTAATAACAATCATAATAAATAGACTACATTAGAAAATTATGAAAATAAGGAAAATCAAGTTAGACATCGTTATACTGATTTTATAAATTTAAATAATGCACTTCTTAGTAAATATCCTTCTTGTATTATTCCACCATTACCAGAAAAAAAAGTTATTGGTAAATTTAATAGTTTAATATTTAAAAATAAAATATTTTTAAAATTTATATTTATTTTTATTTAAGTAAATTTAATAAATTCTATTTTTAATTAATTTATAATATATATTTATTTATTATATTTATATAATATATTTTATTTATTTTGTTTTGTTTTGTTTCACTTATTTATTATTTATTTTTAATAGAATCTTTTATTACAGGTGATCGTTTTAGTGAAGAATTTACAGAAAAAAGACGTAATTTATTGGAAATATATATGAAACGTATTGCAAGACATCCAGAAATTCAGAATAGTGATATATTAAAAAATTTCTTAGAAAATACTGATATGGTAAATTATTTTGATATATTGAATTATTTAACTATTATTAAAAAAAAAAAAAAATCGATAAGCATTAATATTTATAATTTAATTGTTAATATTAATACAATATTATATTATTATAATTATTACTTATTAATAATTTTTATGTAGTCAAGTATTGAACAAGCTAGAAGTGATAATAATACTGTATTAGATGGTATAAGTGATTCTCTTGTGAATGGTTTTTCAAAATTAAAAAGTAAAAAGGAAGAATTCATTAAAGCTCAAGAAAAGGTAGAACGTTTAGAAGTTAATTTACAACATGTTGAAAAACTTCACAATAATATAATTAAGCAAGAGAGATGTAAAATATTTTTTTTTTTTAATTAATTATTTTGATTATTAAAACATTGAAACAAAACATATTAAATTTAATTAATAATAATATACATATATATATTTATTAAAAAAAAAAAAAAAAAAAAAAAAAAAAAAAAAAAAAAAAGCCATCGGAAATCATATGAAAGAGTTTGCAGATGCTGCAGAAAAATTCGGGGAAACTGATCCAAATTTAGAGAATATCATTAATGAGTTTTCAAATACTTTAAGAAACGTTTCACAAAATATTAGTGAAAAGGTATTAAATGGAAAACAAATTAAAAAATTTTATTAAATTATAATAAAATTATATTATATATATAAAAAACTTAATTATAATATTTAAATTTAAACATGATAATTAATATAATAGGTTAATAAAGAAGAAAATGTATATGTAGGAAATATTAAAGGTTATATAAATTATTGTCAATCTTATAAGGTAAATCTATAAAATTTACAAAAAAAAAAACTTTTTTTTTTTTTTAGCTTTAAAATTAATTGATATGATATGATAAAATATTAAATAAAAATTTTTTTTAAAAAAAAATATATTAAAAATATAAAAGTAAAATTTTATTAATATTATTATTTATTATAATTATTATTAATATTTGATTTAATAATAATAAATAAAAGGATACACTTAAAGCTAGAGATCAAAAACAAATGGATTATGAAGATTTATCTGGTCGTTTGAAATCTTATAATGATGAATTAAATAAATATGAAAATAATCCAGCACTTATTTCATCTGGTATTACTTCTTTTGTAAGTCGTAAATACGACGAAATGAAAGGTACTGATCCAAAGTTAAGAAGAGAAGAAAAGATGGCAAAATTACAAAAGAAAATTGAAGAAGTAAATATTAATTAGTAATTAATATATAATAAAAAATAATTTATAATATATAATATAAAATATATAAAATAATAAAATTAATAATATTAAACAATTTTATATTGAAATATTTTAATTTTGAATAATAAATAAATAAATAGCTTACACCTGCAGTTGAACAAAGTTCAAGGGATACTAAAAAATTTGATGAAGATATAACTAAAGAAATTGAATATTTCGATAAATTCCAAATTGTAGATTTCCGTAAATATCTTAATGATTATATTGATATTCAAATGGAATCTTATCAAAAGGTAACTTTTATTATTATTATTATTATTATTATTATTATTTTATTTTTTTCAGTTAATTAATAATTAAATAAATATAGTTTATAATTATATTTAAAAATATAAAATATAAAATATTAAAATATTAAAATATAAATTTTCTAATATTTTTTTTTAAATATTTTTATTTTTATTTTATTTTAATTTATTTATTTATTTTTTTTTTTTTTCTTTTTTTTTTTTTGTTTTTTTTGTTTTTTTTGTTTTTTTTGTTTATTATTATTATTATTATTATTATTATTATTATTATTATTATTATTATTTTATTTAATTTTATTTTATTATAATAGAATAAAGAACTTTGGGATGATTTAATTAAAAAATTCGAAAGTACCACTGTATAATTTTTTTTCTATGTTTTTCTTTATCTTTTTAAAAAAAAAAAAAAAAAAAAAGACCAACATTTTAATAACCATAAAATTTATATTATAAGAATTATTGATATTATTATTATAATTATTATAATTATTATAATTATAATAAAAAATTATTATTATAATAAAAGATTATTATTATTATTATTATTATTATTATTATTATTATTATTATTATTATTATTATTATTATTATTATTATTATTATTATTATTATTATTTTTTATCTGGATTAATTTTAATAATTATCAAATTAAAAAAAAATAAATAGTTAATTAAATATATAAAATAAATAAAATTAAAAATAATAATAATAAAAAAATAATAATAATAATATAATAAAAATAATTATAATTATAAAATAAAATAAATAATAATTATAATAATAAAATAAATAAATAAATAAAATAATAATAAAATTAACAAATAATAAAAATAAAAAATTACAAATTAAAATAAATAATAAATAAATAAATAAAAAGTAAAATAATATTAATATTTTAATATTAATAGTAGCAGTGGTAGTGGCAATAAAATATTAAAAAAAAAAAAAAAAAAAAAAAAAAAAAAAAAAAATATGAACATAATATATGAATCTACATTATATATTATATAGCAAAAAAAAAAAAAAAAAAAAAAAAAAATATTAAAAATAAAACAATAAAAAATATATATATAACCTACTGTTTTATTAATATAATAAAATAAAATAAACAATAACCAATTATCAATTATCAATAATAATAGTAATTATTGTATGCTTTATATATATATATATATATATATATATAAAAACATTCATATATATAAAATAATAAAATAAATAAATAATATATAATGAACAATCACAGTTAATAATAATTATGCCTAATAAGAATATTTATAATAAAAAAATATATACATAATGATATATATATGATTGTAATAATATTAGTTTAGAGAAAAAAAAAATTTTTTTTTTTAATTCCAAATTTTATATTATTTATATATTATTATTAATTTTTTAATTTTCTCATTAACTTTTTTTTTTTTTAAAAAAAAAAAAAAAGTTTGAACCCTTTTTTTTTCAAAAAAAGATAAAAAGATAGTAATCATTATATATAGGTATATAATTCATAAACAAAATTCAAGTAAAAAAAAAATAAAAAAATTTATAATTTATCATTAAATATTTAATTTGTAAATAAACTTTTTTTTTAAATATAAAATATATTTATTTATAATTATTATTAATTAAAAAAATAAATAAATAAATAAAAATAAATGTATTAAAGTCAAAAATTCATTCACACTAGCAATGATTCAAATGTAAATACCCGAAATATACTTTTGAAATTTAATTGAGATAGGAAGACTTAAAAAGACTTAAAAATAATGACTTTAAATTGAAATTATAGCAATAGACAATAGAGATTATTAATTTTATTGTAATGATAGTATAAATACTTTTTTTTTTTAGGTTAGAAAAGAATATAGAAGGTCACACTAAATTAAATATTATCATAATAATCAATATTCTATTTCTATTGATTATTATAATAATAGTAATAATTTTATTTTAAAATATATATATATAAATATATATATATTTTAATTAAAATTCAACATAAAATTAATATACTACAGATAAAGATAAAATACATATATATTAATAAATGTGGTTTTATGTCCATATTTTTTTTTAAAAAAAAAAAAAAAAAAAAAAAAAAAAATAATTTATTTACAATTGTTAAAATTCTTTAAATAATAAAATATGTGTAAAAATTAATATAATAATAAATTTGAAATAAAAAAAATATATATATTTTTTATATAAACTTTTTTTATTTATTTTTTTATTTATTTATTTTTATTATTTTAAATAATTACCATTATCTTATTTTTTTTTTTTTTTTTTTTTTTTTTTTTAATTATTACAGTTTTGATCAATATTATTATTATTATTATTATTGTTATTATTATTATTATTATTAGTTATTAGTATTAGTATTTTATTTTGTTTTGCTATTATTTTTGTTTTTGTTTTTGTTTTTTGTTTTTTGTTTTTTATAAAGAAAATGACATTAAAAAAAAAAAATATTATTTTAAAGAAAAAAAAATATTTACTTAATTCTTTAAAAAAAAAAAAAAAAAAAAAAAAAAATAATAATAATTATATATATATTGATATAGAAATATTTTTTTCTTAAATTTGCGCATTAAATATTAATATTATTTCCTAATGCTAAAACAGTTTTTTATAAAAATTGTTAATATTAACATATATAATTATGCAATTAAAGGAAACAATTTTTAAAATTAAAAAAAAAAAATATATATATATATATATATATATATAATAAAAAAATAAAATTATAAATAAAATAAAAATTTAAAAAAATAAATAAAT
The DNA here is from genome assembly GCA_016946835.1 of Neocallimastix lanati (nom. inval.). NCBI lineage: Eukaryota > Fungi > Neocallimastigomycota > Neocallimastigomycetes > Neocallimastigales > Neocallimastigaceae > Neocallimastix > Neocallimastix lanati (nom. inval.). The sequence goes on along the minus strand of JACVTC010000050.1, from coordinate 766,639 downwards.
AAATAAATAAAAATAAAAAATTGATATTGATATTGATTATAACTACTATCAATACATCTATAAAAATTTTTATTACGAATAATATATATCATTTGTAATTTTAAATATTTATATATATTATTTTTATTATATGAATTTATGATTAAATTTTGACTTTGGTTGAGGTTAAAAATGGTCGTTGAAACAATTTAATTATCTTTTTTTTTTTTTTTTTTTTTTTTTTAGTTATTTTAATTATTTTTATTATTATTTGTTTGGTTTTATATATTATATATTTATATATTTATCAAGAATAAAATATAATATATATATATAAACTTTAAAATATATCTTCTATTTTAAATCAATCTATAAATTAATTTTTAATGTATACGATGATCTTTTATTTGTTGTATAATATATTTTATCTTTTTCTTCTGGCACAAATTCCTCATAATCATCTAATGATATAATTCTTGTGATTTCATTAAAGTTTCTTGTTTTAAATGTCAAAATATTAGTAATACCTGTAAAGATAGAACAAACCAAGAAATGAATTCTATAATCAGCTTCAAATTGATATCTTAATAGTTCATTTAAAACTGAAGATGATAAACCTGAAAAAACTAAACAAAATCCAATCATAGAAAGAATCGAAAGTTTATATTTTGAAGATGTATTATTAACAGCTTGAATAATAAGACAAAGAACTGATATAAAGTATGAAATTGTTATAGTTACTAAAGATAATGAACCAACTAATCCATTTTCTGAAACACCAAATAATAAAATCATAGTAGTCATCAAAAATGATGTGATAATCATAATATTTTTATTATATGGTAAAATAACTGATGGAGATACTGAGAAAACAGCAATTACTGTAATTACCATAACAATAGAGAATAATGCCAATAATGATATTGTAAAGCTTTCTTTATATTGTTCAGTTATATTATCCATATTATTTAATATAGTAAACATAGTATATGAAAAACTGTAAGACATTGCAATAAAAACGAAATTGTTTTTAAGTTCAGATAATTTAAAGCATTCTAATGGACTAGCTTCATATTTATTAATTGCAGTTTCTTTTGAATACATATCAAGTGTACCTATTGGTAATTCAGTTTTATTCTTTTCAGCCAGTAAATAAAGGGTATCTGCTGCACTATATAAACGATGTTCTTTTACTAAATATCTTGGTGATTCATGTTGCCATCTTGTTCTTGATAAAAAAAGTGATAAAGTTAACATTGTATTTATTATATTTCCTGCTTTCAACCCAAATGTTGAAATAGTAAATAATGATACAAGGAAAGATGTCATAACTTTTTATATCAATACATTATTTATATCAAAATATATAAAATAAAGATAAAATAAAAAAAAATTAATAAAAAATAAAATAAAATAAAATAAAATAAATAAATAAAAAAGATTAACAAAAAATATTTTTTTTACTCATAATATGTGATTATTTTAAAATTATTAACATTTTATATAATATCATTTATAAATTAAATAGAAAATATATATAAATAATAATAATAAATACCACTTATTAATTTCCAATATAATATACATAAAAGATGTTGTGATTTTATTTTTTGATATAAAGTAAAATCATTAAACATTTGTATATCTGTGGTAATGTTTGTACCGATACTAAAACCTAAAATTAATGCATAAATATTGATCCATAATGAAGACAACGGAATAAAAAAGAACGCAATATGATTTATTAAATTAAGTAACACACTATATATAGATGCTCTTTTACGACCTATTTATTATTTTTAAATAAAATTAATAATTTTTAATTTATAAATGTAAATTTAAATATTTTACTGTTATGTTACTCACCATATTTATTTCCTATATATGACCAATATAAACCTCCACATATCTGCGCAACAAATAACCCTATTAATGGATTTACCCAAAATGTATTTTCATTATTTGATTCAATTGATTTTTTAAATTCCGGTAAATTTATTAAAAATGATGTTATTTGATATGATCCTAAACCTGTTATTTTTAATTATATTTTATTTTATTATTTTTAATATATAAAAATATATATATATAATAAATTGAATTAGTAAAAAAATTTATATATATTTTTTTTAATTATAAATCAATAAAATCATAATTAATTTTAAAGTATACCAATTCCTGCACATGAAAGCATTGCCATAGATTGTTGAAAAGGTCCATAGCCAATTTTATATAAGGCTTGGTCTACTGTATATTTTAATTCTTTCTTATTGTTAAACATTTTTTTTATTTTATTTTTTTTTTATCTTTTATTTGAAAAATTTTTAATTAAATTTTTCTTTAAATATTAAATTTATTATTACTTCAACTAAATTTTATGTTTTACTTTTATTGAAAATTATGTATTTATTATTCTATATTCTTATTTTTATAACTTTATAGTATTTTTATATAAAGTATTTTAATATATTTATATGAATTTTTTTTTTTATTCATATAATTTTTATATAATTTATTATATTTATATGAATCTTTTTTATTTTTATTAATAATTCATATAACAATTATTTCTTTTTTTTTTTTATAAAAAAAAAAAAAAAAAAAAAAAAAAAAAAAAAAAAAAAAAAAAAAAAAAAAAAAAAAAAAAGAGTTTTAATAAATTTATAATATTTTTAAAGATTTCTTTTCCCAAATATTTTACAATATTTTCAAAAGAAAAGTCCTACTTATGTATATAATTAATTATTTAAAAACAAAAAAGCAAAAAATAAAAAACTTTTTTTGTATTGATGAATGAATATTTAAACAATTATTAATATATAATATTATCAAATTAAAAATAATTTTTTAATTAAAAAATAAAAATTATTAGTATAAGATTTTTATTCTTTTATATATAATATATATGTAGAAATAATTTATTTAATAAATATTTGAAATAAAATAACAATACTTACATTATTACTTATTTAAATAAATAAAGTATTTATATTAATAATATATATTTTGCTTATATTTTTTTTTATTCCTTTTCTTTTAAAAAGTTCATAAATAATTATTATTAACTTGATTTTATTGTCTATTTAATAATTTGTAATAAAAAAAAATATTACAAATTTAGCTCAACTCATTTATTATATATTATTTAGGGAATAAATATATATTTAATTTTTATATTCTTTCGATAAAATTTCTGAAAAAAGAAAAAAAAGAAAAATATTTAAAATATATATTTGAATATCTTTCTTTAATATATTATAACCAATCAAGGGATTTAATGTTTTAATATTTTTTTTTAAAAATTATTAGTATATTTTATAATAATTACTATTAAATTATTTCTTATATATTTTATTTTCTTTTTTCTTCAATTAATATTTTTTGAATTTATTAATAATTAATAATTTATCAACAAATAAATAAATAAAAATAAATAATACGAAAAAAGAAATTAAACAAAATAATTAAAAATAATTGAATAATTTAATTATTTTATAATTTTTTTAATAATTTATTTAAAAATAAAAAAACGTTGGTTATAACAATAATATAATAAAATTATATTTCTTATTATAATATAAATAAAAAAGAAAAATAGAAAAAAAGAAAAAAAAGAATAAAAAAAGAGAAATAGAAAAGTATTAATAAAAAATTTTTTATACTAAAAAGGATTTTCGCCTTTTTAGTATAAAAAAATTTTAAATAAATAAATAATAAATAATAAATAAATAATAAATAATAAATAAATAATATATAATAAATAAATAATAAATAATAAATAAATAATAAATAATAAATAAATAATAATAATAATAAATAAATAATAAATAAATAATAAATAAATAATAAATAATAAATAATAAATAAGTGAATAATAAATAATAAATAATAAATAAGTGAATAATAAATAATAAATAATAAATAAGTGAATAATAAATAATAAATAATAAATAAGTGAATAATAAATAATAAATAATAAATAAGTGAATAAATAAATAATAAATAATAAATAAGTGAATAATAAATAATAAATAATAAATAAGTGAATAATAAATAATAAATAATAAATAAGTGAATAAATAAATAATAAATAATAAATAAGTGAATAATAAATAATAAATAATATTAAATATTAAAATATATTATAATATATTAACAATGTAAATATAATTAATTTAATCTCTAATTGGAATTTGATTTTTATTTAGTTTTTAATTTATTTATATTAAAATAATATATTATATAATTTATTTAATATATTATACATGTAATCTTTTTTTTACTTTTCCTTTTTTAAATAAAAAATAATAAATGTTTTATATTATTTTTATAATACTAATATATTATCTATAATAAATTAAACATTACCCTATTATTAAAATTTGTTTATGTTATTTGAGTAACATAATAATAATTTATATAATATATTAAGAATACATTAAGAATATATAATAATATATTAGAGAAATTATTTCATTTGTATAATATTATTAAAAATAATTATAAATTTTAAAATATAAAATAAATTTTAAAGTAAAATGTAAATTTAATATTTAATTATAATTTTAATTTTATAATGTAATATATTAAGTTATATTAATTTATATTCATGTAAATATTTTTTTTTATTTTTTATATAGAAATTAAAACAATTTAAAAAAAAAAAAAGAACTTTAAACACTAAATGAAAATGATAGAAAAATCTTAATGAACACACTATATTAATTCTTGAAAATAATTAAAAAATAAAAAAGCTATCATTTATCATATATTATTATATAGATAATTGTATTTAATGAAACATTTAAAGTTTTAATAGAATAGACTTTTTATATCTTTTGAAGTTTATTATTACTTACTAATCTTCATCTTTTGAAAAAAAAAATAGAATGAATATTACAAATAAACATTATACATTGAGTTATAGTAATATAGCATTTGTATTAATCATCTATCATACAAATATGAAAAATAAAATAAAAAAAAGATTAATTTAAAAATATGAAATAATAAATTAAATATAAAATATAAAAAATACTGTATTAATTAGGAAAAAGTGGAAAGAGAAATTAAATATATATTTTTTATATTCATAATAACTTTATTTACTAATTAATAAAAAAAAATTTTATTTATTAATTGATAATAAAAGTAAATAAAAAATAATTAAATAATTAATATATCATCAAGCAAAAAGAAATCTCCATCTTTTATTTACAATAAAAAATGTCTAAAAAAAAAAATTAAAATTAATAGAAAAAAAAAATAAAAATTATCCCTCTTAATTAACTTATTCTTTTCATTTTTTTATCCATTTATATACAAATTTATATACATATTTATATGTATGTATATATTTATGTATGTATGTATGTATGATGTATAATTTTCACAAATAAAAAATAATAAATTAATTAAAATTAAAAAATTTGTTATAAAGTTGTATATGTTGTATATTGTAAATATTATTTAGATATTATACATTTATTATATATATTCTTTCTTTTAAATTTTATATTATAATTTTTTAGAACTATAATTATTATAGTATTGTTCCTCTTTTTTATTTATTTTCCTTTTTTTTAATTATAGACATCAAATTGTATTACAATAACTGAAAAAATAATTTTTTTTATATTAATTCTTTTTAATTAAAAGGTATTACAAACTAAAACTTTAAAAACTTTAATTTTTCTATTACTAAAAAAAAAATTTAATTTTTATAATATATTATTATTTATTTATAAAAATTTAAAATTATAATAAATCTTATTTTTACCATACTCATTGTGGGAGGTTTCTCCTCTTTTTATTTATTTTATGTATTAAATAATAGCTATTTTAAAAAATAAATATATATTAAATAATAATACATAATAAATAATAAAACTTAATAAATAAATAATAAATAATAAATAATAAATAATAAAACTTAATAAATAAATAATAAATAATAAGTAATAAAACTTAATAAATAAATAATAAATAATAAGTAATAAAACTTAATAAATAAATAATAAATAATAAGTAATAAAACTTAATAAATAAATAATTAATAATAAGTAATAAAACTTAATAAATAAATAATAAATAATAAATAATAAATAATTGAATAATAAATAATAAATAATTGAATAATAAATTATAGATAATAAATAATAAATAATAAATTACAAAAAATTTATAAATGATAATATATAATATAGAAGTAATAAATAATAATCCATAATAAATAAATAATGATAACTAATAAATAATAAATAATAAGTAATAAAGCAATAAATAATTATACTTTTTTTATAAGTCCAGTCGGTTAAGACAATACAGGTTACTGTAGTGGCCGGGGTTCGAATCCCCGACATGGCACCAAATAAGCACTGAGGTTTTCTATCCTGGGGTAAAATATAATCACAGTGATATCCAAAAGGCTTTCCCTTGACTGCTTATCCATCCAACCTTGTTACTAAGCTACGACTTAATCATAGGCCTTGATGATGTCTCCTGTTAATTTTATAGGAATTAGGAAGAACAAATTCCAACACGCTAATGATTATACACACTGGGGTATGAAAGAATGGTTCAAGTTCCAATGTTCTTGGTCAATGGATTGTTTTTTTTTTTTTTTTTTTTTTTTTTTTTTTGGTATGTACAGACCTTAGTTAAAGCCCTCTCCCTTCAGGGGCAGTGGGAATATTGATGTAGTCACACACTTCTATATAGGTAGATATTGTTCCTTATGGACAGCCTTACTGAGTGTTCAGCATTGGCGCTCTGGCATGCATATAATTGCTTAGAATTTTTCTCGTACTTTTTCTCGGAGTGCTTTTCTGGTCCGTAACTTCCTTTTGAAGCGGGGCCAATATAGCCTAACCCATGGAGATTTGTACTAGCTCCCTTGACAAAAGCATAAATGTCAGAAAAATTGCAATCTAGTTGAATATATCTACTCCACAAGTAGAATATATATCTACACGGACACCTGAAACCATGAACCCAAATGCTAGTAATTCCCTCTTAAATATATTAAATTACAATATTAGTGCAACCCTCTCGGGTCAACAGTTAGTACAGTATCTTTTCTAATAATAATATACAGAAAGGTGATATACTTACCTTTAACACTAACCACCATATTCCGTAAAAACCTCTTATAAAAAACCTGAAAAATGGTCATAGGGCAGGACTGAACCAGAAGTCTTAGGTATACTAGCCCACTGACTAACAACCAGGATAGAACCTGGTTCGATGTGGTCAATGAAGATATATATGTATGATTGTAGAGCTAATTCAGCTCTTGAGAGACGTGAAACGACATGTTGTGAGCGGCGACTTCATACTGGTATGCCGTATATCATCACTTCTACAGTAATAACTGTTGGGTACTAATGGGATATGGGTACTCGTTATGCGTATGTTTGTTTGTTTTTACCTATTCTACAAGTAGAATTTGTCAACAAAGTGGCTTTATATTTTTTTAACCTATTTATGTATGTTAAAGCAAATATATTTATCATAATATTTAATAGTAATGGACTTTTAAATGTTATAAAATATCATTTTAAATATTTTATTCATTATTATAATTATTTATTCTTAATATTAAACATTAATAAAATATTAAAAAAATTTTAAATTAATATTTTATTATCCTTAATTATTATTAATATAATTATAAATTTTATTTTATTTAATATGAACTTTATATTAACATTTTTACTATTTAATTAAATTTATATATATTTTTTATTTCATTTAATTTTTATTAATACTTTTTTTTTTTTATTTCATTTAATTTATATTAATACTTTATTCTTGAACTTTTTCGTTCTTTATTTTATTTTATTTTATTTTATTTTTTGAAACTTAAATTTTTATTAATTTCATTTCATTAATTTCTTTATTTTTTTTGGAATTTAAAAGAAAAATTTACATACAATTTTTTTTTGTACATTTCATTATTATATTTGAAATTTTTTATATAAAAAACACATTTCAATTAATATTTATTGAATTTTAAATTATGCTAAAATAAATAATTTGGTTTATTATTAAGCTATATTTTTTTATAAGGTATTATTTATTTTTAATTACGTCATAAACTCATTATTAATAAAAAAAGTTAATAATTTTAAATATTAGTAAAAATGAGACTTTGTATAATTAATTTCCTAACTTGATTTTGATAATGTTACTTTAATAATAAAAATTTTTGATGTCATTTAGCAATCAAGTTCTCGCTCTCATATTTGTTAATTTATTATCTATTATAACAACAATTCGGAAAACAAATTTATAATCAATATTTTATTGAAAATATTTATATATATTTGATAAAACCTATTTTTTATTTCCAAATTTACTAAAATATAAAGTATAATATGGGAAAAGTTTTTTATAAAATAAAAATACTAAAATATTAAAATAAATAAATACTAAATATTTTTTATTTATTCATTTTATTAATTTTATATTTTTTTATCCAAATTTTTTATTTTTAGATAAAAATACAGAATATATATGTAATACTAAATATATGTAATACAAAATTTAGATATAAATAATGAATAATAAATAATAAATAATAAATAATAAATAATAAATAATAAATAATAAATAATAAATAATAAATAATAAATCATAAATCATAAATAATAAATAATAAATAATAAATAATAAATAATAAATAATAAATAATAAATAATAATTAGTGAATAATATTAGTAATAAATAATAAATAATAATATTATATAAATAAATAATGATAATAGTATTTATTAAATAATAAATAATAATATTTATTAATAAATAAATATATAATAAATAATAAATAAATAAATAATAAATAATAAATAAATAAATGATAAATAATAAATAAATAAATAATAAATAATAAATAAATAAATAATAAATAATAAATAAATAAATGATAAATAATAAATAAATAAATAATAAATAATAAATAAATAAATAATAAATAATAAATAAATAAATAATAAATAATAAATAAATAAATGATAAATAATAAATAAATAAATAATAAATAATAAATAAATAAATAATAAATAATAAATAAATAAATAATAAATAATAAATAAATAAATAATAAATAATAAATAAATAAATAATAAAATAAGGTAATTAATATTAATAAAAATAGAAGTAAAATATTAAAATGTTTCTAATATATTAATTACCAAATGCATCCAAATTAAAATTCCAAATTTAAATTTCAAAAATAAAAGCCTATTGCAATATATTAAAATAAATTGAATTATATACATTAATTAAAAAAAAAGATAAATGAAAAATTAAAATATTAATAATACATATATTATTTAATTTCTACAAAAATATTAATTATATAAAAAATATACTTATTAATTGATTATTTATTAAATAATATTTATTTGTATTAAGTCATTCATTTTTTGTCCTTTTTTTTTTATTTATTATTTTTTTTTTATTAAATATTTTTTCTTTTTTCTTTTATTTTATAATACTTTATATTAAAGATATAAAGCAAAACTTTTAAAAAGCAAGAACTAATAATTATTTATAATTATTTTTATTTATTAAAACATTTGTTATATTTATTTATTTTCTCTTATATGAAATATAATTAATATAATATATTATAAATAAAATCCAATTTTTTATTAATATTAACAATAAAATTATAGCTTGAAAATAATACTTACGAAATTTATGTACATATTAAATCATTATTAGTTTAAAAGTAAGTTTAAATAAATTAATAACAAAGAAAGAGTAAATGACTGAATAATATATTTATTTAACATTTATATTTGTAATTTAAAGTAAAAGTATACTATTAAAATATTAATATTAAAAAATATATATCTCTCGATTTTTTTTTTTTTTTTTTATTTTTTTTATTTTATATTTATATATAATTCTTCTTTTTCTATAATATATTTGTTTTATACTTGTATTTTAATTTTTTTTTTTTATTTTTTTTCACATAAAATTAACCTTTGGTTATAAGAAACAGAAAAAGGTCATATTCCAAAGAAAATAAATAATAATAATAATAATATATTTTTTTTTTTTTCTGTTTATCAATTTCTTTATTATTTATTGTACAAATGTATATATCTATTGAGCAGTAAATCTAATTAAAAAACTAAATAAAACAGATATACTTAGGCAATAAGCTAAATTTGAAATCCAAATAAAAATAAGAGAAAATAAAAAAAAAAAAAAAAGAAAAAAAAAAAAAGAAGGAAAAATCAATAACTGATATAATCATAATAAAAAATACAATAATTTCTGTAAATATATAAACAGATATCATTTTACTATTTATATTATTTCATTTGTAAATAAAAGTAATGGGAAATACAAATACAAAAAGAAGTGATGACTATAGTTCGAGTTCGAATCGAAAAAAAAGTAATGAATTTGTCGATCAACAAATTAACTATGGATCATTAGTAACTAAAGGAATTTATACTTCAACACCTGAATATGATATTGATGTAGTAAGAGGATTTATTTTAAAGAAGAAATTAAGTCCTTTTTATAAAGGAATGGAAGATTATTCCGATAATCCTTACCCAGGAGCTTCTAGTTCTTCTAACAATCAAGATACATTAAATGAAAGTACAAATCAAAATTTAACTTCAAATAATGATAATAGTATTAATAAAAACAATAATAATGATAGTAATAGTATCGACGTTTCAAAAAAGAAATCTTTAAGAAGAAATAGTTTAAGTGAAAGCCGTGGTAGAAGAAGTAGACATGGTTCATTTTCTTCTTCAAAATTTAAAAATTCATATCATAATAATGGAAATAAATCTGATACTGAGGATTCCATTTATTCTTCTTCCCCTTCGTTCCCTTCTTCTACTTCTTCAATAAAAGTTGAACCTGGACATTCTATTTATTCAAAGGAAGAATTCTTTAAATATCCAATTGAATGTCCAATTTGCTTTTTGGTAAAAATAAATATTAATTTTTAAAAAATAATATGCTTTATAAAATTTTTTTTACAAAAAAAATTTTACAAAGTATATTATTTCTAATTATATATATATATACATATATTTATTTTTTTTTTTATATATATATATATTAATAGTATTATCCAAGAAACATAAATTACACACGTTGTTGTGACCAACCTATCTGTACAGAATGCTTTATTCAAATTAAAAGAACTTTTCAAAATCCTGAACCAACTTGGTAATTTTAATGAATTTAAAATAAAATAATATTGATATTTTAATATAAATTTAAATTAAATTATATAATAATGTGAATTTATTTAATAACTATTAATATTTATTATAATATTCTAATTGATTTTAATACTTTTATGATATTTAATGTCGTATTAGTTGTCCATATTGTGTACAACCAAACTTTGGTGTAACATATTTATCTCCAGATTCTGAAGAGTATCAAAATCAATATGAAGTATTAGTAAAAGCAAAAGAACAACACGACCCCAATTTTGAAAAACTACTTTCCCAAGGTTCAACACCAGGAAAAAAGAGAAGAAATGTTATAAGTCATACTGATCCTCATATTGTTACAAGTGGTAATTAATAAAAAACATATATATATAAATATAAATATATATATTATATAAATAATCTTATTTTATATATTATATATTTTAATAATTTGGATTCTTTTATTATATTATTAAATAATAAAATTTTTTAATACATATTTGTATATATATTTATGAAAATGTATTCCTAAATTATAAATATTTATGATATTTTTGATATTTATGACATTAATAATTAAATATTATTATATACATAAAGATGATATTTATCCAGGATGGATGCTTAAATATGAACAATATCAAAGGGAACAACAACGTTTGGAAGGTAATTTATGTTATAAATATATAATTATAAATCATAAACAGCTCTATTTATGTATAAGGTTTATATATCTTATTTATATTTTGATATAAATATTTATTATAATTTGATATAAAAATTATAAAGCAATGAGAGCAAGAAACTTTAATGCTCAAGTAAAGTAAGTATAAATTAATTTAATTTTATTAATAATATATCAATTAATTAATATTATTATTAAAAAGAGGATATGTATTTTATTACTAATTTTTTAATTTTTGAAATTATATAAATAAAGTAATAATGCAGCTATTGCTTTATTAAATGCTTTCTTGCAATTACCTATTCCAGAAGCTAATAATATTCGTAGAAATCGTAATGATTCTTCTTGTAAGTTTGAAAATAAATTCAAAAAACTTTATTTATTTATTTATTTATTTATTAATTATTTTAATATCTATTTAATATAATTTTTAATAGTACAAAATATAGGAAATGATTTAGAAGAAATAATGCTTTTAGAGGCTATTAGAAGAAGTTTAGCGGATGGTAATAATAGTAATTCAATTGAAGAAGTGAATAATTTAACAACAATTGAAGAAACTAATAATAATACTCAAGCTACTTCAAATGAAAATGAAAATACTTCTAACTTATCTATTACCAATGCCCCTGAAGAAACAACTGAAAATATCATTGATTCATCTTCTCTTAATGAAAATGAAGTTATTAATACGTATAATACTATCAATAATAGTTCTACCTCCAATGATAATAATACAACAACAAATAATAGCACCACAATTAATCAGGATAACGAAAATAAAAATGATAATCATGAGGAAACTGGATCTGAAAAAAATATAATAAATAATAATAATAATAATAATAATTTGGATTCAACAGAAAATACAGCAAATGATAATATAGAATCAGCTATAATAGATTCGACGACATCTAAAATAAATTCATAATATTATTTTTTTATTTTTAAATTTTAATTTATTTTTATTTTATTTTTTTTTTCCTGACATTTCAATTGTATTATTTAAAAAAATATATATATTTATATTTGTATATATAGTTATATATATTTTGTTATTAAAAATTTATATATATATTATCTCACTATTGTTATTATTATTATTTTTTTTAATATTTCATCTAATAATAATTATAATAATAATAAAAAATATAAAAAACTATTTATTAATATTTGTTATATATATATTATTACAAATAATATATAATGTAATAGTATTAAAAAAGCATAATTATTCTTAGTAAATATAATATATTAAACTGGTGTATTAATTTTTTTTTTTTTTTTTTTTTTTTTTTTAAATTTTAATTTTAATTTCATTTTTATTTATTTTCAATATGTAATTATCATATCATAAAGACAAAATAGAAAATTCGAATATATGTATATATATATAAATATATATAAAGGAGTTTGATAAATACACTATTTATAAGACAATTTAAATATAAGGAACAAATAATTAACTATAAAAATAACAAAAATAAAAAAAAGGCAAATAATGACAATTCTTTAATAATAAAAATAATATAAAATAAAAATAAAAATAAAAATAAAATAATAAAAATAAAAATAAAATAATAATAATAATAATAATAATAATAATAATAATAATAATAATAATAATAATAATAATAATAATAATAATAATAATAATAATAATAATAATAATAATAATAATAATAATAATAATAATAATAAAAATAAAATAAAATAAAAAATTAAAATACAAAAAAAAAAAAAAAAAAATAAAAAATAAAAATAAAAATAAAAATAAAAAAATAATATTAAAAAAATAAAATAATATATATATAACAAACAAACAAAAAATAAAAAATAAAAAATAATATGAATTAAAAATCAAAATCAAAATAATTATAAAATAAAAATAAAATAATTTTTTTTTTATTATTTATTACTTTTTTTTTTTTTTTTTTTTTTTTTTTTTTTTTTTTTTTTTTTTTTTCATTTAAATTAAATGGATTAAATATTTTTTATTTATTTCAAAAATAAAAATAAAAATAAAAATAAAAATAAAAAAAATTAAAAATAAAACAGATAATCTATATTTAATATATTTATATATATTAATCATTTTTATAATCCTTTATAAAACGAATAATATATTTTATATTTTGTATTATTTTTTATTTATTTGATTTTTGATTTTTAATTTTAGTCTTTATATATATTAGTATATTTAATATATGCGAATTTTTTTTTTTTTTTTTTTTTTTTTTTTTTTTTTTTTTTTTTTTTTAATTATCATTAACTCTTCTCTTTTTAATACTACTATCACGATCAGAAGTATATTTTCTATGATAAGGTCTTTTTGAATTTGTACTAGCTTCACTTTCATCTCCTTCCTCAAAACTATCATTATGACTATGATTTCTACTTCTACTAGCTCTTCCTGATCTTTTACTATAAGATCTACGAGAAGATTCTTCATTGTTATTTTCTTCTTGTTCATCAGTAATTTGATTCATTTCTTCATCTATATTTTCATCTATACCAAAATCATCAAAATAGGTACATACTTCATCCACAATATCCCAAAGTGCTTCCTATTATTTTAAAATTTTGAGTTTTAACAATAAAAAAAAAATAATGAAAAAAAAAATTTTTTTTTTATATATATGTAAAATTATTATTTTTCATTAAAGTTCATTTAAATTTAATAATTTTTTTTATAAATTATATTTTATATATTTAAAAAATTAAAAATATTTAGTATAAGAAAGTATTATTTATTTATTTATTTATTTATTTATTTATTTATTATTACTAACTTCAGCCTCTATTTCTAAATAACGTTCACTCATGGGTTTCCATTTAATATTTTGTTCATCTAAATCTTTTGGAGGATATTTAAATTTTGGACCAAAATTCATGGTTACATTTCCACCTTTAAATAAAGATATTGTTGGATAATAACCTAAACTTCCATCATCAGCTATTTTTATTATTAATTAATTTATTAAATTATTATTTTAAAATATAATTTAAAATTAATTTAAGAATTAAAATTAATAAATAAAAAAATAAAAAAATAGAAAATATATATATATATTTATAAGTATTTTACCTAAAATTGGAGCTCTTTGATAATTTCCAAGAGTTAATTGTCTTCTTTCAAGAGGTAATGAAACTGCTGCTGGTATACATAATGGAATATCTTCAAACGCAGTACCTTGATTAACACCATTTTTATAAAATGAAATGCTAGATCCTTTATTAAGTAGCATATGTTTTGATTTTATTATCTTTTCACTAGAATCATCATCATCTTTAATATAATAAATAAATAAAAAATAAAAAATAAAAAATAAAAATAAAAATAAAATAAATAAAAATAATTAAAATAAATAAAAATAAATAAATAATTAAATAAATAATTAAAGTAATAATAATATAAAAATATTTATTATAATATAAAAAATATTTATAAATAATGAATATATATATTAATATTAATAAATAAATAAATAAATAAATTCATATATAAATAAATAAACAAGAAAATAAATTGTAATAATTACTTGATTTATTAAATTTTATATCTAAATAGGAAAGTAAACCAGGAGAATTAATTGGTAAATAATCTAATGATTCAGCATAAAGTCTCTGTTTAAAAGTAATGACGGTTCTTTTTCTTGCGTTACTAATAATAGAATGTGATTCAACTGGAACTAATGAAAGGTCATCAATAAGATCACTTGGTTTTAATTGGGTATGTAATAGACGATCTTCTTCTTTTCTAGTCAATTTCATATTCTGTCTTCTTAATAATTCTTTACTTGGCTTTGGAAATTCTTGTTTTGGTAAAGATATATAACATCCTATAACATCATTACTTCCATACGATTCACCATATGGTGATGAGAGTGATTCATGTAATTTATCACCATTTCTATCTCTATATCCATAACCATAGGAATCGTAACCTACTGGTCCATATAATGTAGCTATTAATATATTATTAAAAAAAAAAAATTTTAATAATAATTATAATAATATGTTATTTTATTTAATAATAATATTATTATTGAATTAATTTATTATTATTATTATTATTGTTGTTATTATTATTGTATTATTAAATATAAATATTTTATATTATTTATTTTAATTTTAAATAAATATTCATATATATTAATATATTCATATTATTTTTAAAATTTTCAATTTATTCTTTATATATTCATTTATATAAACTTTTAGAAAAATACCTTCTCTTCTTGTCCAACCAATCCTAACATTTGGTCCATTAATTACATCTTTTTCACCACCTTTATTTATATTAACTTCAAAATACCAATTGCCTTCTTTTACACCAAAATTAGCTCGAACAGTACGAAAACCTTTATCTGTAGTTGCAGTCAAACCATCTTCTTTTAAAGTAATTCCTGGATCACGATCTAATCTACTTAAAAAGACACCAGGTCCTTGTGAATTTAAAACATTTTTCTTTCTAAAATGAATATGTTTTAATAATGGATCTTCTTCAATCCAATCGTATTTATAACCATTTCTATTATAAGGATGTTCCGTCATAGTATCTGTTGTTAAAATACCATCTAAAATTGAAGATAATGTATCTTCTGGTAAAAACAATGGTGCATATGTTGGTGATTGTGCGCGTGCTGCTTTCTTTTGAACTTTATTCTTTTTCTGTGGTTGACTTTGACTCTTTTATATACATATGATAAAATTTAAAAATTTAAAAAAAAAAAAAAATAATTATATATTTTGGTTAATATATATATAAATAAAAATAATTTATGAAAATTAATGATAAAAAAAAAAAAAAAAAAAAAAAAATTACTATTTAATAAAAATATTATTATATTTATTATTATTATTATTATTATTATTATTATTATTATTTCAGTATAAAATTATTATTAAATAAGCTCAAAACTGAATATAATATGTGATTATATTTACGGATACTGAACCAGTAGAAGGTCTAAGGTTAAAAAGATTTTTATCTGATAATGTAAAATCTGAAGAAGCACTTCTATTTTCTTCGTCCTTTGCAACATATTGATCTTTAGAAGAATACATACTACTACCAACCTTTATTTTTATTTATTTATTTATTTATTTTCATTTTTAAATTAAAAAATAATTATTTAAAATTTTTACTTTATTCATTAATCTTTAATAAATAAATAAATAAATAAATAAATAAATAAAAAAAAATATTAACACATACGGTTGCCCACCAAGTTGGTGTACGAGCTCTTAATTAATTTAAAAATAATAGAAATTAAATATATATATATATATACATAAATATATGTAAAAATTATAATATTTTATTATTATTATATTTTATTTTTTAATAATTTAAATGAATTTCTTGTTTACAATGATGACTTATATTACTGTAACTATTATTTATTTTGGAAATAATATAAGAAATCTATTTTAATTAATTTATAAAAGAATAATTTATTTTTAATTATAATTTAATTTTATTACCTATTAGTACATAATTTTTCCCAGTGTTTATCTAGAAATGGACAGATACCCATCTTTTTATCGAACCAATAATTATCTGGTATGTAAGGATCTCCTTCACCATTTGCATCAATTTTACCTTCCTTTTTCATTTTTTGAACTGTTAAATTGGCAAATGCTGTGTTAATAGCATCTTTCCAAGATGAAGTAACTCTTGAAAAACTTTCTTCACGATTACATATACTACAAATAAAACGATAATTTGTTATAAATGGAAGAACACTTTTTTTTGGAATTAGTGATTTATTCTTTAAACAATGTTCATGATACCAATTTTTACATTCCATACATTGCAAATTTAACTCTATTAATGTTCTATTGTTTCCACAATAGCAATATTTATTTTCCTTATTTATTGTATGGTAAGAATTCCAATGTAATTCCTTTGGATTATATGGTAAACTCATGATGATAGTTTCTTCTTAATATAATAAGATATAAATATTTGTTTTTCAACTAATATTAAATTAAATTATTTTTTAATTTTACTATAAAAATTTAATAATATATACATATATATAAAAGAAATTATCTATAAATGGTAATTTAATTTTAAAATTACATTCATAATTAAACTAATAAATGATAGATTAAAATATAAATTAAAAAATTATATAATTTAAAATAAAGGAATATTTATTAATTTATATTTAGAAATAAAAAAATTGTTATTTATTTATAAGAGTATTGTTTACTATATTTTTTCATTGATATTATTATCTCTAATTGAAATGTTGAACAAACTACCTTTTACTTTTTTTATAATATGTATTATACTTTATGTATATATAATAATTTTAAGTATTTAAGCGCAGAAAATTATAAATTTTGTAGCTTAAATTATATAAAATTTTTATTCATTAACAAATAGATTTTTTCTAATTTTTTTTTAATATGAATTATTTTAAATTAATAATAATTAAATTATTTTTATATGAAAATTTTGATGCAATATCAAAAAAAAATTTTTTCATTATATTTTACAAATGTAAAAATAATTAATATTTTTCATTTTTTTTAAAGCTTTAATTTTCTCAAAAAAAGTAATGTATGATAATGTATGATACCTGTATAACATGTATTTATGATAAAAATCCTTTCAATGTAATATGTAATTATATCAAAATAAAATACATAAATTAATGGTAAGTCCATATAAAAATGATAATCACACCAATATCATAATATTAATTATGTAAAATACTATGTTAAAATTTTTAATTTATGGCTGTATATTATATTTTTTATAAAATTGTGAATTAAAAAATAAATTAAAAATTTTTATAGAAATTTAATATTTAAACTTTTGTAGTTTATTATTACTGTTAGTTTTTTTTTTTTTTTAAATATAGTTTTAAGTAGAGCATTGCTTTGAGCATTAATAAATTATAAAAAATAAATTGATAATTAAAAATTAAATAAACGAACAAACAAAAAAAAAAAAAAAAAAAAGACAAAAAAAGAGAATTAAATGAACTATCAGTTTATTTGAAATTATATTATAATGTAATTAAATTTATTTTATTGAATTATTTTTTTTTCTCTCATTATATATTTGATATTAAATAATAATTTATTTCAATAAAATCAATAAAAATTTAAAAATTAAAGAATATATATATATTTTTTTTAACATTTACCATTTCATAATTAATTACAATAAATATAATTTTTATAATAATAGTAATATTAAAATATTATGGATGGTCTTTTACAGTCAAATAATAACTCAAAAAATTCAACTGAAACTGAAACTGAAATTATAATTCCAGTAAATGAAGTAACTGAGTTATTTGTTCATTCAGATAACGAAGAAGAAGAAGAAGAAGAAGAAGAAGTATTACATATTATTATTATTATTATTTTTGTTGTTGTTGTTGTTGTTGTTATAATTATTATTATTTTTTTTTATTTTTCATTTATATATATATAATTAAAAATTAATTCTTCAATAGGAAATTATGTATATATTTATTTATATATATATTTTTTTATATTGATAATATTAAAAGGAGGATGGTGCTGGATATGTAATGCGACCACCTATTAAAGAATCAAAACATTACAATAAAGCAACATATATAATAATTAGCTGTATTGTAGCTTTTATGATATTTATTATTTTCAGTAAATATTATTTTTTTTTTATTGCATTAAATTTTTAATATATGTATGAAAGCTTTGAAGTATGTGTAAATTTTTGTTAATATATATATATATATATATATTTTTAATAAATAATCATATATATTAAGTTTTTACAAGTACAAAGAGCGGTAAAACTATATTTACACCTAGTAAAAGAATTACATTAAAAGAAATTTATTCAGGAACGTTTCAACCACAGGAAAGTACAATATTTTGGTTTGACTATGGTAATTTGTTTGTAATTTAAAAATATAATGAAATTTCAAAGCCTTATTTTTTTTTTTTTTTTTATTTGTTTATGTACAAATTTTAATGACAAATTCATTGAATATTTAGAAAAAAAAAAAAAAAAAAAAAAAAAGAGAGAGAATTACATATTTTTCATAATAATATTTAAATTTATTTAATTTAATAAAAATAAAATAAAATTTAAGGCGAAGACGGTTCTTTAATTCAGATGGGAATGGAAGGTGATATTGAATTATATAATATAATTAGTCAAGAAAGTCAGGTTATAGCATCACTTAAAGATTTAGAAAATGTAAATATACTATAATAATAATATATTTTATTTATATAAATTTATTAAAACTTATTAAATATAAAAATATATTGATATATCATTATATATCATCATTTTTTATATATCAAATTTTATAATTAAATATATTATAATATATAATAATAAAAGGGAAAAGAAATTAAACTAAATCTTGGATTTTCTGTATCAAATGATTTACATTATATATTAATACCTACCTCGGTTAAAACTGTAATAAAAAAAAATATAGAATAAAAAACCATATATAATAATAAATATAGAAATTCGTATTACAAAAGAGTAATATTTTTATATAAATTTTTAGGTTTTTCGTCATTCAAAATTAAAAGATTATGTTATTTTTGATACCCAAAAAAAATCATATCTAGAATTAAAGGATAAATTAAATGATATTAGTAATATAGAATTTAGTCCATCAGGAGATAAATTGGTATATTATATTTTATATTTTCATAAAAATATTTCAAAATATTACAAATAATATAATAAAATATTATTTAATTTATTTTATTAAATGATTAAATATTATATATATATAATTATTTTAAATTTTATTTTCAAAACAAAAAAAAAAAATACAAAAAAAAAAATATAAAAAAAATATAAAAAAAAATATAAAAAAATATGGAAAAAAAAAATAAAAATAAAAATTTTTTATTATTAAAGGCATTTGTAAAAAATAATAATTTATATTTTATGAATTTAGATACCAAACAAACAACTCAAATAACTCATGATGGATCAGAAAATATCTTTAATGGTATATCTGATTGGGTATATGAAGGTAGATATTTTATATTTATTTATTAAATATTATTAAATATATATATATATATTTTATTAAAATAAAGATAATTATTCAAAAATTTTAATATATTTGTAATATATATTAATATGTTATTATAATTATTATAATTATTGTATAATATTATTTTTTACCAGAGGAAGTTTTAATGACAAGTCAAGCATTTTATTGGTCACCAGATTCAAAATATCTAGGATTTATTAAATTTGATGATACTGATGTTCCTAAATTTGAAATTCCAGTTTATTTAGATAGTAATTTTGAAGGCTTTCCATATACAGAGAAAAAAGTTATTAGATACCCGAAAGTAAATATAAAGATATTAATATTTAATTTTTAAAAAAAGAAAATTTAATTTTAATTTAATTTATTTTATTTTATTTTATTTTATACAATCTGTACATTATATTTAATATTCTATTATTTGTTTTATTTTATTATATTTTATTTATTTATTTTAATTTTTATTTTTTTTATTATTATCTTTTTTTTTACAATTTTATAAAAGCCTGGTTTTCCAAATCCTGATGCTAATGTATATATTTATGATACAACAAATAAAGACAGTAAAAATAATTTAAAAAAAGTAATTTATGAAAAAGATTATGAGTTTAAACAAGATAATTTAATAATTCTACAAGTATTATGGGCAACTGAAACAAGTGAAAACTTAATGATTCGTACATCTAATCGAGTACAAGATACAGCAAGACTTTTTTCAGTCAATATTCCAAATGAACTTAAAAATGAAGATGCTGAAAATAAAGAAGCTGGTACATTTGAAGCAACTTTTTTGAAGGAAGATGATTTTGATGATGATGGATGGTTAACAAGAGTAAATATATTATATAAATAGTTATAGTTGTAATTTATCAATAAAATAGTAAAATTTTCGAATAATTTTAATAAATATTATATATTATATATATTTATAATAATAATAATAATAATAATATTATTATTATTATTAAAATTGTTTTATATATTATATATATACATTAATATATAAAAAGACTGAATCGATTTATTATGCTCCTCCAAACTCTTATATTGAAATTATGGAGGATAATAATGGATATCAACATATTAATTTCTATGATGATATATATGATGAAAATTCACATTTTATTACATCAGGTGAATGGGAGGTTAATAGTATAGCAGGGATTGATAAAGATAGAAAAATTATGTAAGTATTTTATTTGTTCATTTATCAGTCAAAATTAATAATTGAAATTTTTTTTTTTCTTTTTTTTTTTTTTTTTTTTTTTTTTTTTTTGATTTATATGTTATTAAAATAATTATAATTAATATATAATAATATATAGTTACTATATTGGCTCTGAAGAAGGATCAATGCAAAGACATCTTTATAAGTATATATATATATATAGATATATAAGATATTAGGGAATAATAATAAATAGTATATATATTTATATATAATTAATATTATTAATCCATAAAATTTTATATAAAATTTTAAAGAGTAAATTATAATGGCCAAAGAAATATAAAAATGACACCTATAATTTCTGAATTAGAAGAGCAAAAGAAAATTATTGATTCATTTGGGGATAATTTAACCGAAGTTGGTGTATATAGTGCAACATTTTCATCTGGATATAATTATTATCTTTTAAATTATGAAGGACCAGGTGTTCCATGGCAAAAGATATTAAGTACATATGATAGTAAGTTTTTTTTTTTTTTGTTAATAAATGGCCAGTTTTAACTTAACAAGAGTTTATAAATTAATATATATAAATGTTAATGTTTTAAAATTATTCAGACTATGATAATTTCCATATAGAGGTATCAAATAATGAAAAATTGGATCAACTTCTTTCATACTACAAAACACCAAAATTTCATAGATTTGAAATACCAATTAATGATTACTGTAAATTTTATTTTAATTATTATATTATTATTATTTAAAAATGAGTGTTTATTTATATATTCCCTGAATTTTTAATAATAGTATTAATTTATCAATTAATTAATTAATTAATTAATTAATTAATTAAATCATTTAAATTATATCAAATATTTTTTAATAGATGTCAATGCTTTAGCTATATATCCACCAGATTTTAATAAATCTTCTAAAAAAAAGTATCCTGTGCTTTTCCATCCGTAAATATATATATATAAATTTACATAAAAAATAAAATAAAAAAAAAAAAAAAAAAAAAAAAAAAAAAAACATTTTAAAATATATAATTATAAATAATTTATAAATATTAATATAAAAATTATGTAATAAATTTAAAAATAAAATAATATAAAATAAAATAATAATAATAATAATAATAATAATAATAATAATAATAATAATAATAATAATAATAATAATAATAATAATAATAATAATAAAAGATATGGAGGTCCAAATTCTCAAATGGCTGATTATTCATATCAAATGGATTTTAATGCTGTATTAGCTTCTGATCCTAATCATCCTTTAATTGTTGTTATTGTAGATGGTAGAGGTACAGCGTGGAAAGGAAGGAAATTTAGAGTAAATGTTTCTAAACAACTAGGTAAACTTGAAACTGAAGATCAAATTGAAGCGGCTAAGTATATATGAGTCAATAGGATATTTAATCTACACAATATATATATATATAATATATATATATATATTATGATATATCTATTTATATATATAAATAAGCTAGTGTATATATTTATCAATTTCTTTCTTTCTTTTTTAATGAATTTTTATATATAAATATAAATAATATAAATTTAATATTAAATATAGATATATTCAAAAATTACCATATGTTGATAGCGAAAAAATAGCAATATGGGGATGGGTAATTTTTAATTCTATAGTATTAAAATATTATAAGAAATTTATATATATGTATTAAATGTATAATAAAATATCAAAATAATATACTTTTAGTCTTACGGCGGTTATTTAACTTCAAAGGTTGTAGAAGCTGATTCTGGTATTTTTAAAGTTGCAATGGCTGTTGCACCAGTAACGGATTGGAGGCTCTATGGTAAAAAAAAAATAAAATAAAATATAATAAAATAATAAAAATAAAAATAAAAATAAAAAAAAAAAAAAAAAATAATGTTTAAATTATTATGATTGTTAATTATTTTTATTTTGAATAATAAGTAATAATTAAATGTAAATATTCAAAAATAAATGATTTTGATATTTATAGTATTCTAAATATATATTTTATTAGATACTTTATATACAGAAAGATATATGAAAACATTAGAAGATAATAAAGAAGGTTATATTAATAGTGCCGTAAGAAATGTAACAGGATTTAATAATGTTGACTTTTTATTAATTCATGGAACAGAAGATGGTATATTATTTAAAAAAAATTTTTTTTTAATGATATATAAATAATCTTAATTAAATTTTACTTTACTAATTAAATTTTAATCTTTAAATAATAATAATAATAATAATTAACAATAATAATTAATATTAGATAATGGTAAGGAATAAAATATATTTAATATTATTATAATTAATAAAGTTTTAACAAAAAAAAATTGTATTTAATAAAAATAATATTTGTAATTTATATTTATAATTTTTAAATTTAGTTCATTTCCAAAATTCGGCTATACTTGCATCAAAACTAACTTTAAAAGGTGTAAAATATACTGCACAATATTATACTGATAATGAGCATTCTATGGGATTTGGAAATGCATATTCTCAGTTAATGAATTTATTAACAAACTTTTTATATGAACATTTATTTAAAAAATAAAATCTATGAATTATTATTATTATTATTTTTTTTTAATAGATAAGATATTAATTCTGAAAAAAATCTTTTATATCAACATATCAACAAAACAAAAAAAAAAAAAAAAAAAAAAAAAAATAGATATAATAAAATAAAATTTAAATCTAAAAGCTAAGCAACAACAATAATAATAAAAAAAAAAAAAAAAAAAAAAAAAAAAAAAAAAAAAAAAAAATTAAACAATTAAACTATTTATTATGAAATTTTAATTAACTTATCTGAAAATAAAATATATACAAATCATTTTATATTAAAAAATAATTTTATTTTCAAATTAATACTAATAATTTATAATTATATATAAAATTTCTTAAGAAATAGAAATTAATCATATAATCAATTACCCTACAAAAAAAAAAAAAAAAAAAGAAAAAAGAAAAAATAGAAAAAGATTTATATAAATTTTATTTATTTCACTTAAAGCATTTTTAATTTTATTTTATTTTATTTTTAATTTTATTTTTTTTTAAAGATGATTTTTTCTAGTAAAAATCAATAAATAAATAATATTTACCGAATTAAAAATATGAATATTTGAATATTTATTGGGAAAAAATTTAAAATTAATTTTAAAATATATATAAATAACAAAATCAAAAATTAATTATATTTATGCTTTTTAAAGTTAATAACAATTTAATTTATCAATCTTTATTTATACAATAAATCAGTGAAACTGAATATTCTGAAGAGATTTCATATACATTTATACATTATTCCATGTATTCCATGGTTACTCTTAAAATTCCCAAATGTTTACATTAACTTTATTTTTATTAAATTTTATTTTTTTGAAGTTTTAATTATTAATTTTTCATTATTTTACTTTCTAATTTATTTAATTTTTTTTAATATAATTTATTAATTTAAATATAAAATAAAACAAAGAAATTATACAATAAATATATGTTGTATTTTTCATTCAATAAAAAAAGTAAATCAATTTAATAAAGGATTAATTTTATTTTCAACTTAATAAATAATTATAATTGTAATTTTTTAGTATTAAATATGATTATATATACAAATTTATTATTTTTTATCTATATATGAATAATTAAAATATAAATTATTTCTTTAATTTTTACCAAAAAAAAAAAAAAAAAAAAAAAAAAAAAAAAATAAAAATAAAAATAAAAATAAAAATAATGAAATAATTAAATTTTAAAAAATATATAATAAAAATTTTATTGTATTAAATTACATTTTTTAATAAATTAAATTTAAATTAAATTTTAAAGACGTTTCCTCAGCAAGAAAATTCATAAAAAATTATTATAGTGTTATAGTAATTCAATTTGGTTTTTTAAATTCTTTTTTAAAAAAATTATTTTGTTTTTATGATATTTTTTTTTATATAATTTAATTAATTTATTTAATATAAAAAAAGTGATTTTTTTATAAATAGATTTTTATTTTTTATCTTTTATTATTATTATTTTTTTTTCATTATATTTAAAATTATTAAATTAGTATTAATTATTAATTTATTTCATTTAAAATATTTATGATTAAAAAAAAAAAAAAATTATAAATATATTATCCCATATATATGCTATATCACTTTTTATCGTTTGTATTACATTATAAATTTGAATTAATATTTTAAATCTAATAAATTTATAATATATAAATAAATAAATAAATAAAATATTATAATTATAAGTATATAATTAAATAAAATAAAGGATATAAATTTATAAATAAATTATCAAATAAATAATTATATTATTATATAATTAAATGTCATTTTTTAAAAATTATATTTGGTCTTAAACTTAAAAATATTAATAAATGTTAACATTTTTTATATAGAATATTTTATTAAATCAAAATCAAAATAAAAATTATAATAAAGCAATTGACAAAATAAACGACAAGAAGAATTAAATAAATCAAAATGAATGCTTTTCCTTTATTTGAGATATTGGTATTTCTAACATTTTACATATCAGTAAAAGCTGAAGGTAATTTTTTTAAAATAAGAAATATTAATAATAATTTAATTATAATTTAAATAATTTTTAAGAATTTTTTTTTATAAAATTATATTTACAATCCTTAATCATAACACATACAAATAGTTACATTTAAAGTAATTGCAGTTAAAGGTATTCCTTCTGTTATCTTCAATTCCAAGGAATGCCCTATGACAATTGATATATATCCTATATATAAAGTTGTTTAAATGAAGTAGTTGCTCCAATTGAATATCATTATAAAATAACCAATGGTAACGAAATTAAGGAAGAACAATTTACTGGAACTTCGAAATCTTCTGAAACATTTAATGATTTCTTTGATAGATCCATTACTTATAAAAAATTACCATTATTACCAAAAGTATATGAAACTTATTCAACTTTTAAAAAATCAAAGTTATATGATGGTAAACCTTTTTTTCATTATAATATTTTATATTATCATTACTTAATATGATTTTTATATTAATATAATCATTATATTAAATTTAATAATCATATTATAATTTAAATATTGATAATTGTAATTGTTATATAAAAAAATTATAAATATTTATATTTTATATATAATTAGACAATTTTGTTTCATCTCTACTTATAAATGCTGATGAAGTTTCAGTAAATAACTTACATTCTAATCCTGATAGTAAAACAAAAATATTAGGTGCTAAAGTAATTTATGTTGAGTAAGAAAATATATTTATAATATTATAATATGAAATTTAAAATTATATTCATTATATATATATATATATTTTTTTTTTTATTTCTGTTAAATAAAATAAATAAATATAACTATTTTTTTATTGATAATAAAATTTAATATATATATATATTTATAAAAGTCCATTTGAACTAAGGCAATTCAATGATGTAAAATTTTCTGTATCAGGACAATCTGTAAAAAAAAAATAAAATATAAATATTAGTATAATATTTTTTTTTTATAAAAATAGTAATTTAAAAATATATTACTATGTAAATATAATTAATTTATAAATAATTTATTTGTATTACGTTATAATGATTTAATAATAATTAATCATAATAATAATAATGTATCATTAAACATAAAATGTATTAATATATTATTGTTAGACTGTTCATTGTAAAAAGCTTAGTTACAAGTTAAGTAATTTAAAAACAGTTGAAGGTAAAGAATTATTTAACCGTTCAGCTATTAAATTACGTGTAAACTACCGTGACCCATTATATATCAGGCAAATTATTTTTATATATAATATATTTTAAAAATATTATAAATTAAAAAATATAAAAAAAAAATTTATATATATTTTATTTAAAATATTTTCTACTATATATATTAATTGTATTTATTTATATATTTTTGTCAATGTTAACTTTATTATTGTTAATAAATATTAATTTAAATTAAAAAAAATTTTTTTTATATCAAAATTTATATTCTTTAATAGAGAAAAGTTATATATTGATATGCTAAATACCCTTGGTGTTCCAACAAGTCAAGCTAGATTTACTCATGGAATAGATGCTGGTATATATACGTTAACAGATGTCATTACAAATAGACGTTATTTAAGAAATACATTCAATAATGGTGTCAAATTTAATGTTACAAATGCTATCTTTAAAGCGGATTATTATGAATTTTACAAGTTAATGAACCAACTGATATTTATTATTATAAGGGAGAAGAGGAAGTATTTGATAATAAAGAAATAAAGAAATGATTAATAATATTTTAGTTCCGTTTATTAAAGAAATTGATCAGTATCCTCAAACTCAAAAACTTAATTTTTACAGTCAGTCCTTCTTTTAAATACATGGTAATGGAATATGCTGCTGGTTCACAAGATTACTTTTGGGTTAGACCAGGGAATTATTATCTCTACAAGAATATAGAAAAGAATTACTGGCATTTCCATGATTCTGATTTTCACTTCACCTTTGGATTTGCTGTAGATGGTGCTATTTCTGATAGTAAAACTTTATTAGAAGCTAAAATAAATGATTATGCAAAAACAAATCTTGGTATACCAATTTCCTTTAGGCCACTTTTGGATAATCTTCGTACTAATAAAGAAAATGAAGCCTTCTTTATGGATGCTTTCAAGCAATTCACTGAAAAGGTATTTAATTTAAATGCTGTCGAAAAACGTATCGATGCCATGGTTGATTTAATTAGTGAAGATGTTTACTCTGATTTACATTTGGAAAGGATAAGCAATTTCTCAGGACCAGAGCTTCAGGTTTTTAATTATAATGAAACCTATTTTGAATCTCAAGTCAAGGACGTAGATGCTCAACCCGGCCAAATTAACTGTTTTCCAATTAAATATTGGATTAAAACTCGTCAAGAATCTCTTGTTCAACAATTAGGTATTACCATACCAAATAAAATTAATACACCTTTAGGTTATTATGAGCCAGCCGTGCATAAAGTTAAAGAAGAAATGGAAGGAAATATTGAAAATGGGGGAAATACAATATTTACTCATCAAGGATTAATTTATATTATTATTTTATCTTTTATCTTTTTTATATAGTTTAAATTAATATTATCCCCACAAAAACCGAAAAAAAAAAAGATATTTTTTAATTTATATATATACAAAGAACTATATAAAGACATTAAAAAATAAATAGAGTAAATAAATACAACTAAAATCATTGTAATAAATATATATATAAAATATTTAAAAAGTATAATATTTATTACATAATACAATTTTAGTAAAAAAAAAAAAAAAAAATTAATTATTTAACAATAAAATAATAACAGTCATAATAATTATTATATGTGATGATACGATGTTTTAAAAAGTGGAAGTACTCACTTGTCATTCTGTGATTCTTGAACCAAAAACTCACATAAATTCATAAAATATATACATAAATGTAAATTTCATTTGATGAAATAAGGCAGTTTTAATGGGAAAAATGAACTATTTATATGAATGATAGTTATTAGATCAATAAAAATACAAGATATAAAAATTTGGTTTTAAAATATATATTTTAATCGTTGTAATTACTCCTATATATTTACAGTTCAAACTAAAAAAATTTTTTTTTTTATTATTTTTTGAATTGAAAAAATTAAACGTAAATTTACGTTTGATGTTAAAAAAAAAAAAAAAAAAAAAAAAAAAAAAAAAAAAAAAAAAAAAAAAAAAAAAAAGTGTTTCCTATATCAGTATAATTTAAACAGTAATTCATTCAATTTATAAACAATAATTTCATTAATTTTTCTCTTGTTGTTCATGAAAAAAACATTCCTAACAGCAAATAAGAATTTTCTTTTGAAATATTAATTTGTATGTATTGTTTCTCGTTCTTGTTGAAAATACACTATTTAAAATCTTACTTTTCAATTCAGAGGGAAAGAAGGAGATTTATTAATAATATATTTCAATCACCTTAAATTGAGTATTTCATATTTTTGTGAGGTTTTCTAAATACCTTAATAATGTTATATTAATTAATTTATATGCCATTAAACGTACTATTATCAAATGTTTATATGTCGAAACGAAAATTGAAGGAAGAAATTTTGATCTAAAATAATAATCTTAATTAATATGAACTTATCATTAGTGAATAGGAAAAAAAAAAAAAAAAAAAAAAAAAAAAAAAAAAAAAAAAAATTTTGAAGGTTTTTAGTTCTTCAAAATAAATAACTTAATTTATTTTTTTGAAGAAAATTGTAAAAATTTCAAGTAATCATTTTTTATTAAACATTATTAAATAAAATTAATTTCCAGTAAAAAAAAAAAAAAAAGTAATAATATATATTTTTAAATTAAAATAATTAATAAAATATATAATATTCATAGTATATATCAATATTATATTATACTATTATAATAAAATAAGAAAATTATTATCCAATAATAATAATAATAATAATTATAATAATAATAATGCATTAAAATTATTATTTTCATTTTTATTGTTGTTTTGATTATTATTATTATTATTATTATTATTATTATTATTATTATTATTATTATTATTATTATTATTATTATTATTATTATTATTATTATTATTATTATTATTATTATTATTATTATTATTATTATTATTATTATTATTATTATTATTATTATTATTTAATTTATATATAAAAAAAAAAAAAATGTGATAATTTATGCAAACGGATAGCGATCTAATACTTTTGGTCTTACTTTTTTATTTCTTTTGAAAGAAGCTACTCCCATGGTTGTGGTTAAATGAACATCAACATTAACTGAAGGATTTGATTTAATATTACTACGATTACCACTGGTGTTATTACCATCATTATTACCACTACAATTACTAATTCTAATACTATTTCTAATACTATTACGGAAAATCTTACCACCACCACCACCTTTTTCTCTTAAATAATTTATAATTTGACTATTATTAGTTTTTAAGGCGTGCATATGAATAGAATTACCTTGAAAGTCGCGTTCTTCTAAACTAGCGCCATGATCAACTAGATATTGAATAATTTCTAAATTTTGTTTTTCACAGGCATACATCAAGGCATTAAACCCTTTTTTATCTTTTTTATTTAGTTCTGCATGATGACAAATTAAATATTTTATTAAATCATTTGATCGTCGTAATGTCTTTATACTGTATAATAATAAATTTTCACCTTGACTATTTACAATATTAATATCTCCTTGATGTTGTATGAGATAATCTAAAAGATTTAAATTTTTGGTTTCACATAGATAAAAAAGTGCCGTTTTCGATGTATTATCCAATTCATTAATCGAAATACCTTGTTCAACTAAATAATTAATTAATTCTTGATGTTGTTGTTGGCAGGCATACATTAATAGTGTTTTATCATTATCAAATTTTTCATTAATATTTCCATTATTCTTAAGAAGATATAATAATATTTTATTATTTTTTTGCGCAATAGCATAATGAATCGATGATTTTCCAGATTGATCTTTTATATTAACTTTTGCACCATGTTCTACAAGACATTGAATCATTGCCATATGTTCGGATTGAACAGCATAAATAAGTGGAGTCCGTCCATAATTATCCTTTTCATTAATTGGAATAGGATGACCAACAAGTATCTTCACTAGCTCCAATTGATTATTTAAACAGGAATAGTTTAAAGCATTTCTACCTTCATTATTCTTTAAATTTAAATCACAATGATAATGAATCAATAAATTAATCATATCTACATTATTATTAGAACAAGAATATATCAAAGCAGTATTTCCCATACGATCTTGTATATCCAAATCAGCACCTGATTTTATTAAATATTCTACCTTATTTTCCTGTTGTGGAAGATGACAATTTTCGCAAGCAAACATGAGAGCGGTTTTACCATTTTGATCCTGTCGGTTTACTTCTTCCTTATTACTAAATAAAATTTTTATGATATCTAGGGAATAACCCTTTTCACATGCTAACATTAATGGGGTTTTTTTATCATCTTCAGAATTCCTTAAGTGATAAAGTAGAAGCTCTTTTATAATATCATAGTATTGATGATCATAGGCACACATTAATACTTTTTCATTAATATCAACCTCAGTACCAGAATTCTCACACAATAATCTTGTAATGTTTTTACGATTCTTTTCACAAGCATACATAATTGCATTTTTACCAGTAGTATCTTGAACATTTATGGTAGCATCATTTTTTAGTAAGAGATTTACTAATGCCTCATTACCATTGATACAAGCATAGATTAATGGGGTTTTCATTTCGTTATCACTGACATTGATATAAGCACCCTTTTTAATTAATTCTTCAGCAACCTTTTCATTTCCTCTCTCACAAGCATAAATTAATGCTGACTTACCGTATTCATCACGGTTATTAATGATAGAATGAAAATTTAGAAGGGATTTAATAATTTTTTCAAAATTTTTTTCACAGGCATAAATTAACGCTGTTTTATAAGAATGATCTATGATATTAACATTGGCGCCTTTTTTTAAAATATAATCAACCATTTCAATGTTATTATTGATACAAAGATACATTAATGCCGTTTTTCCAACCACATTTTGATCATTCAATCCAACATCATTATCTAATAGAATTTTTATAATTTCATTACAATTTTTCATAGAGGCATAGAGTAGAGCAGTATTTCCCTTATTATCTTTATCATTTAAATTAGCATTATATTCAATTAAAAGTTTTGCAATATCAATATATTTATTTTTAATGGCATGCATTAGGCAACTCATATTATTATAATCACTTTCATTTACAGCAGCATGATTATTTAATAATAATTCAACAATTTCCTTATTACCATTTTCACAAGCACAAATTAAACAAGATTTATAGTAATCATTTCTCTTATCGATATTCGCCTTTTTATCAATTAAAAGTTTAGCAATATCAACATGACCCTTATCACAAGCATACATTAACGCGGTTTGACCAATAAAATCGGTTCTATTAAGAGCTGCATTTTTAGATATTAAATATTCCACGATATCTTTAAATCCTTTTTCACAAGCGATCATTAAAGCATTTTTTTTATATTTATCACATTTATTAATATTTTCACCATATTCTACTAAACATTTTACTACTCCTAAATGACCCTTTTCACATGTATACATTAAAATAGTTCTTCCTGAAGAATAACGACTTACCATGCCTTCACTTAAACTGGCACCATGATCTAATAAATATTTTACAATAATTTCATTTCCATTTTCACAAGTATCCAATAGAATAGATTTTCCTCTAATATCATGATAATTTATATTAGCTTTATTCTGATTCACTAAATATTTAATTAATTCCATATTTTCTTTTTTACAAGCGCATTTCAAAGCTTCACCTAAATAACTATCCTCAGTTCTTTTTATTTTATTTTCTACTAGATGTTTAATAATTTTTAAATTATTACTTTCAAATGCATGTAAGAGTGTGGAGACCGGTTTATCACTGGAATTTTGGCTTGAAAAAATATAAGTTTTAAGACGAGTAAAAATTAATGGGTCATTTAAATGAGAGACATTATCTAAAAGGTCTTCATATTCTTTATCTAAAATATACAAATCTGCGCCATTTTCAATAAATAATTGACAAATTTCAGGATTTGGAGAATCAACAATAACTTTATTAATGATTAATTGTTTATTTTTATCATAAATATTCAAATCAGCTCCCTTATCCACTAAATATTTTATAAAATCAATGTTTGAGTGTTCCAGAGATTTAGATAAAAGTGTATCTTTATTAGCATTTTTTACATTAATATCAGCACCTTTTTCTATTAAAAGTTTTATAATATCAATAGCATTGTGGTCATAAAGTTCAAAAAGCAATACATTATTTGAATTTTTGGTAAAAAAAGTTTTAATTAAATTGTCATCATTGAACATTAATTTCACAATTTCGAAATCATAGACAAGACAAGCGTCATATAGTATATCCTCATTAACATTTATTTTTTTAATATTTTTCTCTTCTTGCTGTAGTAATGAAGTAAATTGAGAATGGGGTATTTTTATTTGAAATTTGTAAAAATTTAAAAGTTGTAAAATAAAATCAGTTCTATGAATTGAAAAATTCTTCAAAAGTAATTTTGAATATGGTATATTTTTATCTTTAAGAAGAAAATGTAAAAAGTTGATTCCTTTACCATTAGTATAATTAATATCAATACCTTCATTAATTATATACATTAATGAAAGTCTATTCAGTAGTTTACATTGGTATAAAAAGAATAAAATATTATCGTTATCAGCATTAATATAATTAATATCTGCTTTTTGTTTGATAAGGAAATCTGCTATTTTAAAATTATTATACGCTAAAGCTGAAAATAATGGGTTTTTTAAATTTTTTAATTCATAATTTAGGTCTTGATAATAACAATTATATTTATTTAAAAATAATTTAATAATATTTAAAGAGACATCTTGTTCAATTAAATAAATTAATAAATCAAAATCTTCTTTTTGAATATAATCCAATATATTTATATTAGAATTATATAAAACACTGGAAATGAAAATTTCATAATCCTTTCTCTTTAAAATTTCTTTTATTGTTTCCATTTCTTTATTTTTATTTATTAATTAATTTAAAAATATATACATTTTACAAAAATAACATTAAAATTAATAAATATTAAAAAAAAAAATAGTGAATTATTATAAATTAATATAGGATATTATATACAAATATATATTTACAAAAATAAATAATAATAAAAATAAAATAAAAAATAAAAAAATATTACAAAATATTAATTTCAATTATATAATAAAAAAAAATAAATAAGGGTTACACAATAATTATTTTTTTAATTTAAATATTAATACTATAAAAAAAAAAAGAAAAAAAAAAAGAAACACCTAGTATCAAAATATTTCTTTTAATATGATAATATGAATTAAGAATATATATTAAAATTAATAATTTTTCATAAAGTTAAAATATAATACTAAAATATTATTATAAAATGACAATTTTTAACTATATTTTATAAATAAAGTATTAAGAAATAAATATTAAAGCCCTTTTATACATAAATATAAATGAAATTTTATTAATAGTAATAATAGTAATAGTAGTAGTAATAGTAGTAGTAATAGTAGTAGTAATAGTAGTAGTAATAGTAGCAGTGGTAGTGCTAATAGATAATGAGAATAAAAATAAAGAAATTATATTTTTTAAATAAATGGCTAAAACATTATAGCTTTAAAGATGAAAATTTTCAAAATATAAATACAAAAAAAGGTTAAAAATTTTTATTATAAAAAAAATATTAACAATTATAAAGAAAATAAATAGTAGAAATCAAAATGTAAAGTACAGATTGAATAAAATAAAATAAAATAAATAATAGAAATAGAAATGTAAAGAACAGATTAAATAAAATAAAATAAATAGTAGAATATGAATATAAAGTACAGATAAAATAAAATAAAAAAAAAAATAAAATAAATGGTAGAATATAAATATAAAGTATAGATTAAATAAAATAAAATAAAATAAAATAAATAGTAGAAATATTAATATAAAGTACAGATTGAATAAAATAAAATAAAATAAATAGTAGAAATATTAATATAAAGTACAGATTGAATAAAATAAAATAAAATAAAATAAATAGTAGAAATATTAATATAAAGTACAGATTGAATAAAATAAAATAAAATAAAATAAATAGTAGAAATATTAATATAAAGTACAGATTGAATAAAATAAAATAAAATAAAATAGAATAAAATAAAATAAATAGTAGAAATATTAATATAAAGTACAGATTGAATAAAATAAAATAAAATAAAATAAATAGTAGAAATATTAATATAAAGTACAGATTGAATAAAATAAAATAAAATAAAATAAATAGTAGAAATATTAATATAAAGTACAGATTGAATAAAATAAAATAAAATAAAATAAAATAAAATAAATAGTAGAAATATTAATATAAAGTACAGATTGAATAAAATAAAATAAAATAAAATAAAATAAATAGTAGAAATATTAATATAAAGTACAGATTGAATAAAATAAAATAAAATAAAATAAATAGTAGAAATATTAATATAAAGTACAGATTGAATAAAATAAAATAAAATAAAATAAATAGTAGAAATATTAATATAAAGTACAGATTAAATAAAATAAAATAAAATAAATAGTAGAAATATTAATATAAAGTACAGATTGAATAAAATAAAATAAAATAAAATAAATAGTAGAAATATTAATATAAAGTACAGATTGAATAAAATAAAATAAAATAAAATAAAATAAATAGTAGAAATATTAATATAAAGTACAGATTGAATAAAATAAAATAAAATAAAATAAAATAAATAGTAGAAATATTAATATAAAGTACAGATTGAATAAAATAAAATAAAATAAAATAAATAGTAGAAATATTAATATAAAGTACAGATTGAATAAAATAAAATAAAATAAAATAAAATAAAATAAAATAAAATAAAATAAAATAAAATAAAATAAAATAAAATAAAATAAAATAAAATAAAATAAAATAAAATAAAATAAAATAAAATAAAATAAAATAAAATAAAATAAAATAAAATAAAATAAAATAAAATAAAATAAAATAAAATAAAATAAAATAAAATAAAATAAAATAAAATAAAATAAAATAAAATAAAATAAAATAAAATAAAATAAAATAAAATAAAATAAATAAATAAAATAAAATAAAATAAAATAAAATAAAATAAAATAAAATAAAATAAATAAATAAAATAAAATAAAATAAAATAAAATAAAATAAAATAAAATAAAATAATATAATATAAAATAAAATAAAATAAATAGTATAAAATTAAATGCAAAGTATAAATTGATTATTTATTTATTTATTTATTTATTTTTGGTATATTTTTATTTATTATTAAAATAATTAATAATAATAATAAAATATTTTATATTATTAATAAATAAAAATTGTTATTTTTTATCTTATTTTTTTTTTTTTTTTTTTTACTTTTTTATGATGAAATGCGTATCTAAATAAAAATTTTGTTTTTGTTTTGTTTTGCTTTAAATAAAATAAAAAAAATAAATAAAATAGATTAAAATAAAATAAAATAAGGAACTGAAATGAAATGTGAATTAATATGCTTTTATATAAATAATAATATGAATATCAATATTAATAAAAATAATAAATTAATAATAGAACAACAACAACAACAAAAAAAAAAAAAAAAAAAAAAAAAAAAATAATAATAATAATAATAATAATAATAATAATAAATAACTAAATAAATAAATAAATAAAAATAAAAATAATAATAATAATTATAATTATATTTAATAGTCTAAATAAAAACTTTTAGATTGTCTTTTCATTTTCTTTTTATTTTTATCATAACTTGATTTATTTTTGCTATGATGATTATTAGATAGATTTATTTCTTTTGTTTTAGTATTTCCATTACTTAACTTTATCATCTCTTTAAGAAAATCAATGACACCATCATTTTTATACTTTATAGCAATTTTTAATGCATTATCTCCTTGATCATTTTTTGCATTGATATTGGCACCATTTTCCAAAAGATATTCTATAATATCAATATCATAGGCACAGCAAGCATGCATTAATGCGGTAGTTCCATGACTATCTTGTACATCAACGAAAACACCCTTTTTAATTAACATTTTTATTATATCATTATCTTCTCTTTCAATTTTATCTTTTGCTTTACTACAAATCATAATGAGAAGGTTTCGACCACCATTAAGGTCAACATTAGCATCGTTCTTCACCAAACATTTAATAATTTCTTTAAA
The DNA here is from genome assembly GCA_016946835.1 of Neocallimastix lanati (nom. inval.). Taxonomy (NCBI): domain Eukaryota; kingdom Fungi; phylum Neocallimastigomycota; class Neocallimastigomycetes; order Neocallimastigales; family Neocallimastigaceae; genus Neocallimastix; species Neocallimastix lanati (nom. inval.). The sequence continues at coordinate 728,662 of JACVTC010000050.1, read as the reverse complement.
ATCTCCCTTACAAGCATACATTAATGCCGACTGATTATTTTCATCCTTTTTATTTATATCTGCATGATGCTCCACTAAATATTCAGTAATTTTAATTTGATTAGATTCACAAGCGTACATTAATGCTGTCTTTCCCTTTTGATCTCGTTTATTCAAGTTAACATTATTCATAACCAATAATTCTACTATACTCATCTTACCATTTTCACAGGCATGCATTAATGCAGTTTTTCCTTTGTACCCTTTAGAATTAATTTGACAGTTATTTCTGATCAGATGTTTTGCGACATATTTAAATCCATTTTGACAAGCGTATATAAGACAATTATCACCATTATTGCAGGTATCATCAACATTTGCCCCTTGACTAATAAGATAGGCTACTATTTCATGATGACCAAATCGACATGCATATATCATTGCTGTTTCTCCTTTATTATTTTTTTTCGTTAAATCGGCATGATGTTCAATTAATTGCACTACTAAATATTTATAGTTATTTTTACATGCATACATTAATAAGGTTTTATTTTTTTTGGTGGTATTATTAATAATTTCTTCTTTTAATGTTTCTTTATAAGATATCAGTTCATCTACAATTTCTTTACAATTATTAATTAATGCATACATTATTGGAGATTTTCTAGAATTATCAAAAATATTAGGATCAGCTTTATTCTTCATCAAAAGTTGAACAATTTTAGAATTACCATTCTTACATGCAATAATTAATGCGGTTTCACCATTAACATTTTGTTCATTAACATTAACCTTATGTTCTAATAAAATTTCCACTATTTCATCCATATTATTTTGACAGGCATAAATTAATGCGGAATTGCCATAGTTATCTTTATCATTGATATCTGAATTATTCTGAATGAAATAAGGAACAAGATTCTTATGACCATTTTTACATATACACATTAATGGTGTTTCACCAGCTAAATTTTTTTCATTCACATCTGCACCATACATTATTAAATATTCTACTATTTTCTCTTTACCATTTTCACAAGCATGCATTAATGTACTCTTAGTATCTCCTTTTGAATCTGTCAGGGAATGCTTCACTAATTCAGGTTCAATGGTAGCACCATTTTCTAATAATATCTTTACTACTTTTTCATTACCTTGAATACAAGCCTGAACTAGTGGGGTATATGTTCCTGAATATTTATAATTGACATTAGCCCCTTTATCAATTAATAATTTTACAATTTCATCATTTCCAATTTTACAAGCATAAATAAGAGCAGATTCTTCTACATAATCAAAAGCATTATGAATATCTTCATCTATTTCATTAAAGTGGACATTGGTTTGTAGTAAATGTTTTACAATTTTGGTATTACCATTTTTACAAGCATAGAGCAACGTAGAATTATTAAAATTTTTAGCTTTATAATATTTTTCCAAATAGGGTAGTATATCTTCATTAGAATTAGCAACATCCAATATTTTTTCATAGTCCGTATCCGGAATATTTAGATCTGCTCCATTTCTAATAATCAATTTCGCCATTTCACCATGTTTTAATTGATATGCTTTCCAAATGATTAAATTTGGATAATCAGCTTTTACATTAACATAAGCACCTTTACTAATTATAAATTTTGCCATTTCTAAATCATTATTATTTATTATATGTAAAAATAGTGTATTGTAATAACTTTCATTTAATTTTGCCCCTTTTTCTATTAAAAATTTTAAGGTATCCTTTTTATTATTTATATAGAGATTGCATAATAATTCTTTGTTACTTATACTTGAAAAAAATTCTTTATTAATATTACTATCCTCAAATAATAATTTTAATACATCAATATCTTGATTAATACATGATTTTGCTAAAATATCTTTAGTAATATGTAATTTTCTAGATTTTGCATTTTCTAAATCAAAAAGAGATTGGAAATCCTGTCGACCAATTGGATTTTGAAGTTTAGATAAATTAATTAATTTTATTATAAATTCATTACTATATAGTTTAAATTTTGAAAAAAGAATTTTAATTAATTTTGTATTATTATTTTCGATGATGTAAGTTAAAAAACTTTTTTTATTGGTATCTATTGCATTGATATCAACATCATGATATAATAAATATTTTAATGTTGTTTCTCCTAATAAATTATTTTTATATAGATAAAACAATATATTATCTCCATTTTTATTAATATAATTAATATTTGCTTTTTGCTCTATTAAAAAATTAGCAATATTAAAATTATTTAATGAAAGTGCAACTGATAATGGGGATTCACCCGTATCAATTGAATAATTTAGATTTCTATATAAATATTGATAAATATTTATAATAGTTTTAAGGGTTATTAAATAAGAAGTGTTTTTTATGGTATCTATTAGTAAGTCAAATGAATTATTTTTAACTTCAATACTTTTTATTACATGACTAGTTGCATATGATTTAATATCAACGATTCTATTGTTTTTAATTAAATATTGTAACCCCTCCATTTTGACTTCTCCTATTTTTTTTTTTTTTTAAAAAAATAAAATAAAATAAAATAAAATAAATAACTATTAAATTAAATCTAATAAACTATATCAACTTCCAAAAACTGTTATTCTATTGAATTTATATGAATATAATATATATGCAGAAAAAAAAAAAATAAAAATTATAAAATATAAATAATAATAAAAAAAAAAAAAGGAGTATTAGTATTTTTTTTTTATGATTATATTATTTTCAACATTTTTTTTTTTTTTTTTTTTTTTTTTTTTTTTTTTTTTTTTTTTTTTTTTTTTTTCTAAAAAAAAAGTTTTTTCTTTATTATATTATATATTCTAATTAATCATTAAAATCAATAAAATAAATGTTAGTATTTTCAAAATTCTATCATTAATGATTTTTTAATTTTATAAAATAACATTTTTTTTTTTTTAATAATATTAAAAGTCAACAGTTTTTTGATATATTTTAATATTAAAAAATATATATATATTTATAATAATAATAATAATAATAATAAGTAAAACAATATAAAATGAAATAATAATAAAAAATTATAAAATAATATACGAAGAAAAATATTTCTAATGAAAAATGTTAAATAAAAAATTTTATAATAAAAAAAAAAAAAAAAAAATTAAAATTTTGAATTATCAAATATTAAAAAAAAAACCTTTTTTTTTTTTTTTTTATAATTTATAATTTCACCTAATTATTTAACTCAATCATATACAATTAATATTAAAATATTTACATTATGAAATATAATTTGATATATTTTTCATTATTATTAAACTTTATATAAATAATAAATTTTGTTATTAAAATATGTAAAAAAAAAAATTTTTTTTTTTTAAATATTGAATATTTAAATACAAAAAGTTAAAATAAATTCTTAATAACAAAAAATAAACTTTTTTTTTTTTTTTTGAAATTAAATATTTTTATACTCTTATCATATTAAATAATTATATATTTATATATAATTAAAAGTATCTTTTACATATTAATAATATATAAAAACTATTTAATAAAAAAATTTATTACTTATATATATATATTAAGTTTAATAATAATGATTATATAACTAATTATATATCTGAATATAAATATTTTAACATATGGAATTATTAGTAATCATATGATTACTAATAATTCCTTATATCATAATTTATTATTATTATTAATTTTTTATATTTTTTGATGATTACTAATATTTAATATTTTTTTTATATACATATAAAATATAATTAGTAAAATTTAATTATTTGTAATATAAAGAATATAATATAAATTAAAAGAACTTTTATTAAAATTATCATATAATTACTAAAGAAAAAAAAGAAACTTTTCTTAAGTTTTTATTTACTATTTTTATTTTATTACTTTCTATTTTTTAATATTTCATTATAATCTTATTAAAAGTACTATATAGTAAAAATGTAATTTTTTTTAATTATATTTAACTTTTCACCATAAATAATTAATTAGAAACACATTATAGTTTTTTTTTTTTTGTTTTTTTGTTTTTTTGTTTAAATTTTATAATGGCTTAAAATATAATAATATAAAATTATTATGTTTTTATACTTAAAATTTAGATAATAATATATTTAAACTAATTATTATATTTTATAAACAATATTTTATTAATTATTATACTTTTTTATTTATTATTTATTTTCTCTTTATTTATCATTTCACTTTTTTGAAATCCTGATAACCGGTATTATCATTAAAAAAAAATTGATATTAAAATTTTTATTAAAGATATATAAATATCTTCTTTAAATAAGATTCGTTTCTAAGTATTTTTTGATAAATTTATTAATTTAAAATGATTTAATAAAATGACTCTAAAAATCATTTAATAATAAATAGAATAATATATTAAATATTGACTTTTAAATTTTTAAAACCAACATAATTAATTCTTTAATTAATGTCTTATAATAATCTTTAATTTTTAATATTTATAATACATATTTTCAAATTAATATTTCATATTAACAAACAAGAAAATATACTTTAATAATATCCATTTAAATCATCAAAAAGATATTTTTTTATAATTTATAATTTTTTTTTAAAAAAAATTTCAAATATGTTGGTATTATCATACTATTGGTTAATATTTTCTATAAAAATTTTTCCTTATTAACTTTTTTTTTTAAAAAAAAAAAAAAAAAAAAAAAAAAATTAGGAAATTTTAATTAATATATAAAATTATTCATAATGTAAAAAAATTTTTTTTACGTCTCAGATATTTCATTCATAATGAATTAATTGACATAATGAATATTTTTAAATTATTTCAATTCCAAAACTCTGATTTTAGTAACATTAATATTAATATTATAAAAACGAAAAAAATTATATCAAGGAATTATATAAATTAAAATATATCATATATCGTTCTATGATCATATTTCAATTGAATGAGCTAAATTTTTTTTTTTTTTAGATTAGGAAAAGAATTATTAAAAAAAAAAAAAAAAAAAAAAATTAATATATTGTATACATTTAAGTGTAAAAATACATTAATATATTACAATAAAAAAAGAATATATAAAAAATGTATCTAATAAAAAATATTAAAAATAAAATTTAATTAAAATAAAGTTAATGTAATGAAATAAAATAAAAAAAAAATTAATAATAAAAGAAAATTTAGAAGTTTTTATGGTATTAAAATATATAATAAATTAAAACAAAGAAGTTACATCTGTAAAAAAAGTAGATAGTATGGAGACCACTGAATTCTCACTTGAATCAAGAGAATTTTTATCAGGAGATTCAATTTCCCGTAAATTCGTTGTATAAAAGAAATATTATTACTATTTACATAAGATTTACAAGGATAATATATTCTCTCTTGGTTATGAAGGGTTTTTTTTATTATGCCAATCAAATATTAAGTAAAGAGAGCTACTAACAATTGGTATAGTGCTAATAATTTAATTCGTGAGACTAACTATATATGGAATACTAGATCCAGAACTCTTTAATAGTGGTTCTTTTAAATGGCCTTTGTTCCCCAGTATTGAATTGTAACATATCTTAAGCTAAAGTTCCACCAAAAAAAAACATAGAAATGTATTCATTAGTTTGCTTCACAATCTTAAATAGGTGAGTTGAAAGTGAGTAAAGGTTAACTCTTTATTTTACTTCCAAACAAAATAAAAACATCATTGATGAAATCTTATAATTTCAATCTAGCACTTAAAAAAAAAAAAAGGAACATTCAAATATCCATTGGATATATGACTGATCATCTTTACTACAACATTGACAATATTTGGGGCAATATTCTATAACACTACTACTTCTAAAGGCAATAGTGGTATTGTACTTATATCCACATCTTAAAATCTTAGACTAAGCTTAGTGTAATTATAGCTAAGATTGAATATAATTTTTGCATGTATGAATTTTGATTTATCATATTTAGTTCCTTTACTATCTTGTTTTGTAGTAACATCAGGCTATTATACTTCGACAACATCACTAAACTTTTTGATATTTTTTTTTTTTTTTGAATTTTTCTATATAGGGTATGAGATTCTTTAGACTAAGAATATTTAAGCATAGTAGGAATATTTTTAATAATTTCTTTAATGATACAATTAGAATTAATCTATTTATAAAAACATTTAGTTTACTTTAAATTATGAAGATCTAAATACTAATAGTAGAATTCCCTTTAATGTAACCCTTACATGATAAAACATTCTTTGATTTATTGATTTCATTTATTGATTCTACGAGATGAGCCAAGACATCATAGCATGTCAATATTATTTAAAGATTGAATACTTCTAGTACAAATTTTTATTAGAATTAAGGTAGAGGATCATGGTAAAGGCTTTACTGATAATATAACACTGTAAAACATGTTTTTTTTTTTTTTTTTTAAAAAAAAGATAAAGGTACCTTCCTTGTTGTTTAACAAAAATTAGAAAAATCAAATAAAGTCTTCCTAACTCTTGCTTTCATATTAGATATAACTAGTTGAAGCAATAGTTCATCACTGAATGGGATTCCGAGATAAGTATAACATGAAAATCTTAGGAAAAGAGTACTTACCAAGATGGAAAGTAAGACCTTCAAAAGAATGAGATTGAACAAAGTTATGACGTTTGATTACCATAGTCACACATTTATTTATTCCAAATGACATCTCGTTTTTTTTTTTTTTTTTTTTAGTCCATTTAAAAATATAATGAGGAATTGAAGTCATATTCTCTTTACTGGGAGAAATTAAAACAATATCATCTGCAAATAAACCTCCACAGTTTTTTTTTTTTCTTTTTTTTTTTTTTTTTTTTTTTTTTTTTTTTATTTATTTATCTCCAATACTGACACCATTTTTATCAAATTTATCTAAACCATCATTTATATATTAATTAAATAAAATAGAAGAAAGGGGACACTCTTGGCGTATTCCACGATGAATGTCAAATTCGTTTGAAAATATATCATGAGAATGAGTACATACTTTAAAAGATATATTCAAATTAGAAAAGAAACTAAAACTTTTCCCACAAATATTGAGATGAAACAATTTAGTTAAAATGTTGAAAATCGGTACTGAATCATAAGCCTTTTTAAGAATCCAAGAAGGCTACATATATAAACTCATAATTAAATTTTCTTCTTAGACAGATTTCACTGATAGAAATATAAAAACTAATACATTCTTCTTCATGATTTCCAAAACCAAATTATAAATTTATTCTTAAATGTATATTTTGAGTTTCTATCAGATATTATCTTTGAGATAATTTTTTAAACCTACATTTATTAATGAGATTTATTTAATTAATGAAGTAAATCGACCTATTAAATTTTATTAGTTTATCATCTTTTTTATATTTTTTTTATTACTTATATTTCAATTAATAATATAAATGATGAAATTATATAACACAAACAAACTTACAAACAAACAAATATATATATATAAATTAAATTTATATTTTTTAAGAAATTTTTGATAATGAAGTTTTTTTTTTACAATTTACAAGATTAAATAATCTTACTTTATTTTTATTTCATTTTTATCGTTATTTTTTAATAATCTCTAATTAATTTCAGTTATTTTTTTAATTATTTATGATGATTTATTTATTAATTATTTTTTTTATAATTTTATTTATTATTTGGTTTGTTATTTTTTTTTTTTTTTTATGGAAAACATTTGAATAATAACAATAATAATAATAATAGATAAATACGTTCATAAAGAATGAATTAACGAGTTTTTTTTTTTTTTTTTTTTTTTTTTTTTTTTTTTTTTTTTTTTTTTTTTTTGTATATAATTTAATAAAAAAATAAAAAGTTTATGTTTTCTTTTTTTTTTTTTTTTTTTATATTTAATTTATAATTTCTTTTACTTTCTTTTTATTTTATTTTTAATCGATATTTTTTTTTTAAAAAAAAAAAATAGATAATTTAATAAATGTTAAATAAAATGAATATATAAATATAAAAAAGAAAGAAAATATATATAAATATTAAAAAAATATATTAAATAAAGAAAAATTAATATATTATGTAGCGATAAACGATTTTATTAACAATAATAATTGGTATATTATTATTATTATTATTATTATTATCAATTATGTATATAATACTATGAATATATACATTTTTTGAAAGGTTTTAAAATTTAATTATCTTTTCAAGAGGATGAATTTGTTTTATTAATATATTATTACTATTATTAATTATTCATTTAAATTTTATTAAATGTTCTTAAGTAGTTTTCAATAATAACAATTAAATTATTAAGACCTGTCATTAAGCTTTGATCTTCTCCTAAGCTTGGATCAACAAGTGTTGAATGAGCAAAATCAATAAGATGAAGTGAAAATGGATAAACATAAGCTTCTGGATTTTGACATCTTCTTTCAACTTCCCTAGCTACCTCAATAGTTTCATAAATAATACAAAGAGAACTACCATAGATTCTTGCATGTGAATTGTAAGCAGCATCTCTTAGTTCGTAAATTTGTGCAAGAATACTTTTGAAGAAGCCAACAGTATAATTAGATGGTTCACGATTAAGGAATGATTTATCTAATTCATCTTCATTTGAATAAATAGAATTTTTATATACTGGTTCAGTAATATTATAAAAGAATCTTAATAATGCATGTGGAAGATTTTCTACTGTTAACATTTTACCATATGTTTTACCAATCTTTTTTATTTTTTGTTCTGGTTTATCAAATATCTTTTATTAAATATATAATAATATAAATATATAATAATATAATAATAAATATTAATAATTAATAAATATTGTAAACGGTTTGTAAATTTATAATTTTATAAACTAAATAAAATAATAAAAGAAAAAAAAAAATAAAAATAAAATAACAACAATAATAATAATTATAATAATTTTATTATTACTTGAAGAGCAGAAATTTGAATACCAGTAGCTGAAGAAGTTGTATTATTTGCTAATGTAATCATTTTTTGTTTTTTAGCTTCATCTGCATTATCATCATATAATCTTGTACCTAATTTAATATCAATAACATTTGGATTGTGATATGGTAATAATAAATTTTGCATATTAATGAATGGACCTTCCTTACCAGCTAAGTATTGTTCTAGATATATAAGTAATATATTATAAATTAAAATTTTCACAATTTAATAATTTTATAATATCATTCAATATAATTTTATTATTGCTTATATATTATTCTTTTTCATTTTGTTTTTTGAAATTATATTAAATAATTTTTTAAATTTCTATATCAGTTTACCTTCTATTTGTTTGAAAGAAGGATCAAAATTATAACATTCTGGCATAAATTTCTTTAATGGAAGATTGTAATCTTTTACAACTTTATAGAATGCAAGTTCAACATCATTGGATCCTTTAATTAAACTACCATTTGGAAGTTGTAAAATACCTCCATGACCAGCAACTTGTCCATCAAAAGTTTTTACATCACCTCCACCATTAATTGACGCAGTTGGATCAGTAATCATTTTAAAAAAGTTCGAACCTAATTTACTGATTTTACCATACATAGCTAATTATTTTTTTTTTTTTAAAAAAAAAAAAAAAAAAAAAAACATAATTTTATTTTTTTATTTATAAATTTTTTTAAAAAAAAAAGAATATATAAGTATGTAAAACAAAATTAATTAATACTGCGAATTATTATTATTTTATGTATATATTTATATCTCATTTATTATTTCATTGTTATTTATTTTTATTTTTATTTGTTTTAATTGTTTATACAGTATTTTGTAAATTAATATACAAAATTTATGTATAAATATAAGAAATTATTAAAAAATATATTATTCAAATTGTTTAAAAAATAAATAAATAAATAATTATTACCTCCAACACTTTCTTGTAATTGGATATTAATATCTCTACTATTATCGGTCATTCTGATTTATATTTTTATATTTTAATTTTATTTTTTATTTATGTTTTTGAAACTTTTTATTTATAATTTATTTAAAATATTAAAATAATTAAACTTTTTTTATTTTGTTTTATTTTATATACTTCTATATTTTATATTTTAATTATATTATTTTCGATCCTTTTTTTTTTTTTTTTTTTTATAAAAAAAAAAAACTAATAAAATTAAAATTAAACAACGCAATAAAAATATTTTTTTCCTTTTTTTTTTTTTTTTTTAATTTATATTAGTTTTATATATTTATGTAATATATCATTTTTTTTTCTGTTTTTTCTTTTTCGGTTTAGTATTTGTTATATGTATTACATCATATATTAATTATTTTATTAAAATAAATGAATATAAAATATTTAAACTGTAATAATAGAAGTTTTTATTTTATTATGTTTTATATAATGTATTATTTGTTTTATATTATTCATTTATTTATTAATAATTTATAATTAAAATTATTTATTATTTAATATTTAATATTTATTTATTATTTATCATTTTATAATTTATTTACTATTTATTATTTATTATTTATTATTTATTATTTATTATTTATTATTTATTATTTATTATTTATTATTTATTATTTATTATTTATTATTTATTATTTATTATTTATTATTTATTATTTATTATTTATTATTTATTATTTATTATTTATTATTTATTATTTATTATTTATTATTTATTATTTATTATTTATTATTTATTATTTATTATTTATTATTTATTATTTATTATTTATTATTTATTATTTATTATTTATTATTTATTATTTATTATTTATTATTTATTATTTATGATTTATGATTTATGATTTATTATTTATTATTTATTATTTATTATTTATTATTTATTATTTATTATTTATTATTTATTATTTATTATTTATTATTTATGATTTATGATTTATGATTTATGATTTATTATTTATTATTTATTATTTATTATTTATTATTTATTATTTATTATTTATTATTTATTATTTATTATTTATTATTTATGATTTATGATTTATTATTTATTATTTATTATTTATTATTTATTATTTATTATTTATTATTTATTATTTATTATTTATTATTTATTATTTATTATTTATTATTTATTATTTATTATTTATTATTTATTATTTATTATTTATTATTTATTATTTACTATTTATAATTTATTATTTATTATTTATTATTTATTATTTATTATTTATTATTTATTATTTATTATTTATTATTTATTATTTATTATTTATGATTTATTATTTATGATTTATTATTTATTATTTATTATTTATGATTTATTATTTATTATTTATTATTTATTAATAAATACCCTTTTTATTATTTATTATTATTTGTATTATATAATTTAATATCTAATTTTTTTTATTATATATTTTTAGTTATATTTGCTTTATATTCTTTTATATTAACTAATAAATTTTTATATTTAAAAAAAAATTATTTATTTATTTCATATATTAATTATTTTCGATTTTATAATATTAATATCTTTTTTTTTTTTTTTTTTTTAATAGTCTTTTGTACATATATGCATATACATATATGATGTCCTTTTACTCAAAATCATATTTATTTTAATACTATTTTTACCCAACTTTTTTTATTATTTCTCATTTTTAATTAATTAATAATTATCGAAAAAAATAATAAAGGATAAATTCTAAATAATAATAAATATATAACGTATACATTTATAAAATTTGAGAAAATATACGTACAATAATAAAATTTCAAAATTTATATCGGTAAATACTGTAATATATAAATACTGTATATACCAATATATAATCTAATATAATAAAATATTATTTAAAAACATAATATATTGTTAATTGATTTAAATAATTTATTTATAAATAATATACAATTAATATATTATTATATTATTTAATTTCAATAATTATTGGTTTATGAAAGTTAAAATTTTATATGATAAGAAATTCTTTGGAATCCACTTTTTAGTAATATTATATTTTTAAATTAATATTATTATATTTAATCTTTTTTTTTTTTTTTTTAATTTTTTTGATTTTTAAAATTATTAAACAAAACATTATTAAAAATAATAATAATAAAATTTAATATACATCATATTCATATGAATTTTTATATAAAAAAAATAATAAATTTATGACACCTAATTGATAATGAAAATTATCAACTTTGAAAGTAATTATAAATTAAAGTAAAATAAAATATGAAACCTCTATTACTAATAATAATTTTGTAATTTCAAAGATCTTGATAATAACCAATTACTATTAAATTAACATATATTCATAAGTTGAATATAATTATTATTTTACAAACATTTTGTAAAAAACAAAATTCAACCTATAAAAATAATGACAGCCATTTTTTTTTTTTACAATGACATTTGACAAAATTATATTAAAAAAAAAAAATCTGGAACTTAAAATCATATATTTACAGTATATTCATTTATATTCTTTTAAATATATTATTTTTTAAATAAAACTTTATTTTAATTTACCAAATATATATTTTATAATATATATATTAAATAAATAAAAGGAATATATTAATAAATATATAATTATTCTATAGATTATATATTCTTTATATATATTATTTCAATATTATATATAGGAATATATAACAATTTTGAAATTATCGAAAATACTAAAGAACATTCCTAAATCATTTGATTAATATGTAAAAAATATCACCAAAATATTTATACTATAATAATAAAGAATAATTGATTAATAATAATAATAAAAATAAAAAAAAAAAAAAAAAAAAATAATAATAATAATAATAATAATAATAATAAAAAGATTATATTTCCAATAATAATAATAATAATAATAGTAATAATAATAATAATAATAATAATTGTAATAATAATAATAATAATTATAGTAATAATAATCATAATAATCATAATAATAATAATTTTAATATGCATTTATACATCATTTATTAAATTTTTTTTTTAAAAAAAAATTTTTTTATTCTTTTTTATTTTTTTTTAAAAAAAAAAAAACTTTTTATTCTTATAAAATTTTTCTACATAAAATTATAATTTTATGAATTAGTAAATTAATATATAAATAAATAAATAATAAATAAATAAAAAAGGAATTTAGAAATATTTTATTTAATTGACCATTTTATTATTTTTTTTATATTATTTCATTATATACAAGATACAAATGATAGAAATAAAATATGTTTGAAATTTTATTTTCATAAAAATAATTTTATTTATGTTAAATAAAATAAAAATTTAGCAAATGAAAAAAAAAAATAATAATAATAATAATAATAATAATTTTAATAATAATAATAATAATAATAATAAATAAATAATGACAATGATTCATTAGTTTAAAAAATATATATTTTTACTAATTTAATTTATTAATATTTTATTTTGTGTATTATGTGAATTAGTGATACGGTCATCAATTTTACTTAATGCAATTTTACTTGTAGGAGTTATGGGAATTCTTGATTTTTTAATATTAATATTATTATCACTTTGAGTTATTTTATCTTCTAATTTAGAATTCTTTCTTGATAAATTATATTTTGATAAAATAGGTATTTTTGAATTTTTACGAGTTGCTTCATATATAAATGATGAGGATGGGGTTATTAATGCAGGTTTATTCACATTTTGTACTGATGATGGTTGAATATCTGAATGTCCTTTAGATTCAATATATTTTGATATTGACATATCGTTAGAATTCTTTTTAGCTAATTTTGACTTTTGATTTTCACCAATTTCTTTAAATATTTTTTGTTTTAATGCCTCATAGCTATTCGAAGAACGATTGAGTAATGGTCTGGAATCTATTTTATTAGTAGAACGAGAGTTCAAGAATAATGGTTTGGATTCAATTTTATTAGCAGAATAAGAATATAAAAATGGTTTTTTATTACTGATTCCAGAATTAAAAGAGCTTCTTTTAGACATCGAAGTGGTAAATGGAGGTCTCTGAGAACTACTAATACGACTCTCATTCGAACTAATAGATTTTCTGGGTATAGAATCAGAATTTGAAAGAGATGATTTTTGTTTCATTATTGTATGTTGTGGAAATTCTTTTCTAGAATTATTTTTATTTAATGGCTTATTCGTATTATTCTTATTAATATTACCTATTACATATTGATGTAAACTTCTTTGCGATTCTTGTTTTTCAGTTGGTCTTACTTTATATTTTGATTCTTGCTTTATAATTGGTCTTTCTTTATTTTTTAATTTTTGCTTATCATTTTGTTTTTCAGTTAGACTTAATTTTCCTTTTGGTTCTTGTTTTTCTGTTTGCTTTCCAGTTGGACTTAATTTTCTTTGTGATATTTGTTTTTCTGTTTGTTTTTCAATTTTTCTTAATTTTCCTTGTTCTACTGGTTGTTCTACTGGTTGTTCTACTGGTTGTTCTACTGGTTGTTCTACTGGTTGTTCTACTGGTTGTTCTACTGGTTGTTCTACTGGTTGTTCTACTGGTTGTTCTACTGGTTGTTCTACTGGTTTTTCTACTGGTTTTTCTACTGGTTTTTCTACTGGTTGTTCTACTGGTTGTTCTACTGGTTGTTCTACTGGTTGTTCTACTGGTTTTTCTACTGGTTTTTCTACTGGTTTTTCTACTGGTTTTTCTACTGGTTTTTCTACTGGTTTTTCTACTGGTTTTTCTACTGGTTTTTCTACTGGTTTTTCTACTGGTTTTTCTACTGGTTTTTCTACTGGTTTTTCTATTGGTTTTTCTTCTACTTTTTCTACTGGTTTTTCTATTGGTTTTTCTATTGGCTTTTCTATTGGCTTTTCTATTGGCTTTTCTATTGGCTTTTCTATTGGCTTTTCTACTGGTTTTTCTTCTGGTTTTTCTTCTGGTTTTTCTATTGGTTTTTCTATTGGTTTTTCTATTGGTTTTTCTATTGGTTTTTCTACTGGTTTTTCTACTGGTTGTTCTACTGGTTGTTCTACTGGTTGTTCTACTGGTTTTTCTACTGGTTTTTCTACTGGTTTTTCTACTGGTTTTTCTACTGGTTTTTCTACTGGTTTTTCTACTGGTTTTTCTACTGGTTTTTCTACTGGTTTTTCTACTGGTTTTTCTACTGGTTTTTCTACTGGTTTTTCTATTGGTTTTTCTTCTACTTTTTCTACTGGTTTTTCTATTGGTTTTTCTATTGGCTTTTCTATTGGCTTTTCTATTGGCTTTTCTATTGGCTTTTCTATTGGTTTTTCTTCTGGTTTTTCTTCTGGTTTTTCTTCTGGTTTTTCTATTGGTTTTTCTATTGGTTTTTCTATTGGTTTTTCTATTGGTTTTTCTTCTGGTTTTTCTTCTGGTTTTTCTTCTGGTTTTTCTTCTGGTTTTTCTTCTGATTTTTCTTCTGGTTTTTCTTCTGGTTTTTCTTCTGGTTTTTCTTCTGGTTTTTCTTCTGATTTTTCTTCTGATTTTTCTTCTGATTTTTCTTCTGGTTTTTCTATTGGCTTTTCTATTAGATTTTCTTCTGGTTTTTTGATTGATTTTTTAGCTGATTTTTTAACTGATTTTTTACTTAACTTTTTAATTGGTTGTTCAACAGACATTTCATCTGGTTTTTCTACAGGCTTTTCTATGGATTGTTCTACTAGCTTTTCTTCTGGTTTTTCTTCTGGTTTTTCTTTTTGTCTTTCTTTTTGTTTTTCTTTTGGCTTTTCTTCTGGTTTTTCCTCTGATTTTTCTTCTGGTTTTTCTTTTGGTTGTTCTATTGGTTTTTCTACTGAATTTTCTTCTGATTTTTCTTCTAATTTTTCTATTGGTTTTTCTACTGGTTTTTCTTCTTGTTTTTCTAACGATTGTTCTACTGGTTGTTCTACTTGCTTTTCTACTGGCTTTTCTACTGATTTTTTGACTGATTTTTTAGATGTTTTTTTAACTAATTTCTTGCTAAACTTTTCAATTGGTTGTTCAACAGACTTTTCATCTGATTTTTCTACAGGCTTTTCTATGGATTGTTCTACTAGTTTTTCTTCTGGTTTTTCCTTTTGTTTTTCTTCTGGTTTTTCTACTGGTTTTTCTTTTTGTTTTTCTACTGGTTTTTCTACTGGTTTTTCTACTGGTTTTTCTACTGGTTTTTCTACTGGTTTTTCTACTGGTTTTTCTACTGGTTTTTTGACTGACTTCTCATCTGGCTTTTCATCCGATTTTTCATTTAACTTTTCTATAGACTTCTCTATAGACTTTTCTACAGACTTTTCGACTGGTTTTTTAGCTGATTTTTTGATTGATTTTTCGATTAGTTGTTCATCTGACTTTTCATCTTGATTTTCAGCAGGGTTTAATTTATCTTTTGATACTTGTTTTTCAATTGGTTTTAATTTGTCTTTCGATTTTTGTTTTGAGTCTTGGTTTTTATTAATTTTCGTACTTTTTCTTGTAGAAAGATCATTACATTCCTTTATATCATCTTTATTAGAAATATCATCAGTTTTCTTTATATCTTTTTTGATAGAATCATCATTAGATTTTTTTGAAACCTTTTTATCAGAATCATCATTAGATTTCTTTGAAGTCTTTTTATCTGAGTTATCATTAGATTTCTTTATATCTTTTTTACAAGAATCATCACTAGATTTCATTGAAATATTTTTATTAGAATCATCATTAGATTTCTTTGAAACTTCCTTTGATGAATTATCATTGCTTTTCTTTATATCTTCTATATTAAGAGCTTCATTAATTTTCTCTGAATTTTCTTTTGAAGATGATAATTTATTTTTATTTGCTTTTTTATTTCCCTTTGAAGAGCCTTTATTCTTTTTTGGTTTTTCTCCAGAAGAACTAACATTTTTATTTGTGGAATCTCTAGAAGAATTCTTTTGGGTTATTGGGGTTTCACTAATTAAAGAATCTAAGCTAGATGTAATATTATCATTACTAATATAAAGGGGTGAATAATAATTGTTTGGATCTCTTGATTTTTTATTCTTTTGTTTATTCGCTGAAGAATTTAATTTAAATGTAATATTTTCATCACTAATATAAAGTGGTGAAAAAAAGTTGTTTGGATCATTATAATGTGATTTATGGGGTTTCGATGAATCATCATCATTATCTTTCTTAGAGAATCTTTTTCTTTTATTTTGTTTTTTCCTATATACCACATTCCATTCTGCATTTTCAATATCTTCGCTTGGTAATTGGAAAAGTTTAGAACTGATACTATTCTCATGACCAATACTTTGTTCTGATTGAGATCTTCTTTGAAGCATGTTACTATGAGGAACAAATGAACAAAGTTCAACATTATTTAATTTTTCATGATCTTTCGTATTATTCTCGAATGAAGATGAATTTATAAAAATAATTTTATTTCTATTATTGTGAAAGAATAAATTAGTATCTGAATTAAATTTTTTTAATTTTTTGAAGGAAAATAAATCAACAATATTTGTTTCTGATAAAGCATTCTTTTTCTTAATATTTGTCTTC
The DNA here is from genome assembly GCA_016946835.1 of Neocallimastix lanati (nom. inval.). Taxonomy (NCBI): domain Eukaryota; kingdom Fungi; phylum Neocallimastigomycota; class Neocallimastigomycetes; order Neocallimastigales; family Neocallimastigaceae; genus Neocallimastix; species Neocallimastix lanati (nom. inval.). The sequence goes on along the minus strand of JACVTC010000050.1, from coordinate 711,249 downwards.
ATTTCAGAATGGATATCATTTACTGTGATTTCAGGTTCAGTAGTATTGACTTCATCATTATTATTCTTCTTATTCATTTTATCATTTGAATTTTCATTAGCAGTTATTTTTTCAACAGGCTTATTTATGTTTCTTTTTTGATCTTTACCCTTTTCTGTATTTAATGAATATTTTTTTTTATTTTGCTTCTTATCTAAACTTTTCTCCAAACCTTTATCCATTTTAAATTTACTTATATCATGAATTGATGATTCCTTTTCACTTGATGATTCCTTTTCATTTAAATCTTCATTTGATGTCGATATAGGATTATTAAGTTTTTCTTTAGAATAGGATTTTTGTTGTTCAGTTTTTCTTTTGATAGTAACATTTAATTGACTTTCATTGAGATTAGCCTTCAATGATTTCGGTTCTGAATCATTTGGTAGTTTAAATGATTTTTTATAACAACAAAATTCATTTTTATCACTTCCATTAAGAATATTCTGGATCATTTGACATGTAAAAATGAAATAGTTATCCACTAAATCTAATTTAATGTTGTCTTGAGTTAAACCCTCCATTTTAATGATGATTTCATATTTATCATCCATAGTATTAAAAGAAACTTTTGGACCATCTTCTGCATCTGAATCTTTGTTTTTCTTTTGATTATTTTTATTATTTCTCTTTCTTTTCTTTTCATAATATTCATCCTTATTAGATATTGTTGAGTTATTAGCTTTACTTTCTAAGCTATTGTCTCCATCATTAACTTGATTCTTTTTTTCTTCTGTAAGAATTTTAGATGTTCTACTACTCTTTTTAGTATTATTTTTCATTTTTCTTAATTCTTTCTTTAAATACTAAGCAATCAATAAATATAATAATATTTTATTATTCTCTATTAGTTGGCTATTAAATTATTTTAATGTTACTTTTTATTAGTATAATAATAATTATAATAATAATATGAAATTAGTTTAAAATTTAGTTAAAATTAAAAATATATCTTATTATTTAATTCAAATGAAAATAATAAAGATTTAAAAAAAAAAATTAAATATATGTTTTTATATATATATATGCTTTTTTTTTTTTTTTTCATTACTATTTCTAAAACTATATTTAGAAGCTAATTCACTCACTCTGCTTTGCAATATTACAATCTATCAAATAATAATTTTTATAATTAATAAACTTTTATATATATATATTTATATTAAATAAAAAAATTAATATATTAAAAACATTTATATCTATACATTAATAAATTTTAATAATTTTAATTATTTTATGAAAAATTATTGATTAATATTGATAATGTAATATATTGTAATTAAAATTAAAGTTTATAATGTAAATGTATTTACAATTAGTTTTAATTAAATCATTTAATTAAAAATAAATTATACCAATAGCTTTTATAATATAATAGATTGAAATAATTCCATAATTCCTTAATTCCCTGGCTATAATTAATGATAGTCATTAATTATAGAAATATTATTATATAATTATATAATATAATTATATAATATATATATTTATTAGTTTTATTAATTCAATTCATTTAAGCATTAAATAATATATATATTATATTAAAAAAAAATATAATATCTAGACAATTAAAACATTATTTATATCACATAATAAAAATTAAAAAGAATGCTTTCTGAACATATTTCTTCTTGTTATAGATAAATTATAATGGCGAAACCAAAAAGTACAAAAGATGAAACTTATTATTCAATTATTATAGTGTAATATCATCAAAAAATACACATAGAAATTCTTTCATAATACACTAACCAAAGCGATAAACAAAATTTTTAATATATAGTTTATTTTTTATTCCAAAAATAAAAACTTATTTTATAACTTTTATCTAATTTTTATTATTATCATTATTATTATCATTATTATTATTATTATTATTATTATTATTATTATTATTTATTATTATTATTATTATTTATTATTATTATTTATTATTATTATTTATTATTATTATTATTTATTATTATTATTTATTATTATTTATTATTATAATTTATTATTATTATTTATTATTATTATTTATTATTATTATTTATTATTATAATTTATTATTATTATTTATTATTATTATTTATTATTATTATTATTATTATTATTATTATTATTATTATTTATATTTATGCATATATTTTATTGATATAAAATTTCATTATAATATTGTTAAAATAATCACATTTTATTTTATATTTTTATATTATTAAAATTATATTTTTATATTCCTATATTATTATCAATATTATATTTTTATCTTATATTAATATTTTATTCTTATATTTTTATGCTGTGTAACATTTATCTATGTGTATTAATTCATAGAATTATCACATGATTAAATATGTAATTTTTACTATAAAAAATAATTATTTTTATTATCTTAAAAAAATGAGTTCTTCACATTAATAAAATTTATGTATTAAATAAATACAAAAATAAATAAAGTTTATTATAAAAAACACACATACTTTTCTCAAATATAACGAAGTGTAGGGTTAGAACTTTAACCCAATAAATTATTTTTTTAACTTTTTTCATATGGATAGAATGAAAAAATATGTATATTAAAAAAAATTAAATTTAACTTTTTTATTTTTAATCTAAATTAATAAATTTTTTTTTTAAAGTTAAAATACCAAAATTACCAAATCAAACATTTTAATTGGCTATGTCAGATTCATAAGCATACACCGAATTCTTTTTGACATCCAGCTTGACAATACTCGATGCCAAGATTACATTTACCTTCCTTGCTACGGCGTTCTCTAAATGGGCAATGCTTTACTCAGTATTTTGGACTACAAGTTCTTTATTGATTAGCACTTGCTTTCTAGTGGTAGAAGAAGTCCTTATAGTAGTAGTGGTGGTAGTGGTAGTAGTCTTTCTGGTAGTAGTGGTGGTAGATCTTCTGGACGTAGTAGTAGTTCTAATTGTAGTAGAACTAGTAGCAGAAGTAGAAGGGGTAGAAATCTTTAATGCGTTTTCTTTTTTTATTTCCCATACTTGATCTCCTTTACTGGAATTACAATCATTTAATTGCAAACGACTATCGCTGCTAGAAATAATACCAAGATATAATGTATCAGAGTAGGTAAATTTGATAAATCAATTATCCAAAAGACTTAATCTGGCCTTATTATCACATTTACCTAAAAGAATTAAATGTTTATTAAAATCTTTAACTTTAATACATAATTCTTCATTAGCCTTAGAAACAAAATAACCATTAGTTGAAATCCATTGATCATAGCCACTTTCATCACAATTTCCTAATGTTAAATATTAACCTGAATCCTTTAGAGAATATAAACACTTTTTATAATCTTTGTTATATATCCAAATTGAATTAGAATCATTTATATGTTTTGCTACAATAGTAGTAGTTAGTAGTAGTAGTAGTAGTAGTAGTAGTAATAGTTTTTACAAGATCTTTATCAATGGAATTCCAGCGTTGGTTTTTGTTATTCTTATCACATTGTTGAAGAAGTATTTTATCGTCACTGGCATAAGAACATACCATATTATTACTTGAATCTTTAAGCCAAATAGAATTAGCAATACTTGAATCATTAATATCTTTTATGGTAACTGCTTCTGATTTATTAGAAGTAGTAATTAAACTAATACCATTAAATTTGACATAATATTTAGTTCTAACATTTCTCAATATACCAGCATCATATTTAGAAATTTCCCACAAATGATTGGGATTTTTCTTATTATAAGTATTGGAATATCATAATTTATATGTTTCAGTTTTATGAGCAATAATACATCCATTATTATTTATACTTTTAATATAAACTATTATCATTCGAACAATAGTTGGTATTGAATTTAAAGTAGTAGTAGTTGTGGTTGGAATAGTAGTAATTGTTGTAGCTGTAGTTACAGTTGGAAATATAATAGTAATTGTGGTTGAAATTGGAATATTAGTAGTAGTAGTAGTAGTTGTTGTTGTTGTTGTTGTTGTAGCGGTGATGGTGTTGAATTTTCCATCTCCTATATCTTAACATTCCTAAGATGATAAATATTCAATTTGTTTTTTAGCTAATTCTTCTTGTCTACTAGCATCTCTAAAAACTTTATTGAATAAAGAACAATAAAATTTTATTTAAGCTTCTCTATATTCAGGAATTTGACAAATTATATAATTGTAAGCTTTTATTTCTGATTCAAAGTGTTTATCTGGATAATATGGAGAATCTATTTCAAAAAGAAAAGCTGTTTCACTATAAGAATTGGATTCCATCTTTGTACATACAATTTCTTTTTTAATCTTTTCCCATATCCATTGATCGTTATTATCAACATTAATAAGAAGGGAATAACTACTTCTATTTTCATGATATGCATTTTTACATGTTGGAGCAAGAGTAAAAACATTGTCATAATATTGACAGTTCACTTGATGATATTGTTCACATATATTATCAATATTACTATTCTTATCTTTACTCAATACATAACTATTGAAGTTATAAGTTTCATATGGTTTTTAATTCGCCTAGACATTGTTCATGTAACGTTTGTTTTTCAGATTTGTATTCTTTTGATTGTATATGATTAATTTCGTTATCAATGAAACCTATTTCACTATTTGCATATATGTCTTCATCGTATTCAAAATATTTTAAAAAATTATTAATTTTTTCAAAATAATCTAAAACTGTATCTTTACATTCAGAATATAAACAAATTTCACTATTTATGGTTTCTATATTCGAAATATTTGTATAGTCTATTGCATAACTAATTAATTTATGTAACCCACAATGTTCATTAGATGATTTTTATAGAACATATATGATTACGTTCAGCAATATAAATGTTTTCATTATAATTCTATCAAATTCATCATTACTATAATGTTTTAGAAGAAAATAGTTAAAAACATTATATGTTTTACTACATGATTTTGAATATTTATTATATGATTTAAAGAAGTCTTGACAATTTTTTTATTATATTTTGTACAAGCATCATTATAATCATAATCTATATTACCTTCATAAATTTCTCTAAAATCGAATTCACACTCCTTATATTGTTCTAATTCTTTTAAATACTTTTTATGTTCTTTCGTAAAGTACACTGTTTTGATTTTAAAAAGCACATTTCTCTATTAGCCAACTGTGTATAATAATTATTATTATATTTTGTACCTAAATTTGATAAATTAGTATAATACTCTAATATGATTTGACGACAATCATCATTAATACAAATTTTATCTCTGTCATTGTCGTTAATATGAAGTATACTAGCTTGTTTATATAATTTACAATAATTACCAGAGTATTTAGCACATAAAAGATTTCGTTCTAAAACAATTTTCTTCTTTTTCAAAATTACCTTGATTACTATCATCATATTTATTAAGAAGGCTATATTAATATTTTTCTACTGCTTTTTCACACGTTGGAGCATATTTAAAAGGTGATTTAAAGAACTTTGGACATTCTGCTACATAATAGGCATCACATAATGAATAATCATCTCTTAACAAGACATTAGGTGAGAAATCACATACATTGAATGGTTTCGATTCTTCTAAACAAATTTCATGTAATTCGGATATTGAAATGCATGTATCAGATGATAAATAATTAATTTCTCTTTCGCAAAAGTAGTAATCATTATCATATATATTCAAATACTGAAACACTTCTTAAAGAGTAACAAAATATTCTTCAGCATTTTTTCGACATTAAGGAACAATACCATTACAAAGTTCTTTGTTTATTTTGCTTAAATCTATATTATATAAATTTTCATTAACCAATAAACTGAATTGTTCATGTAGATTATATGATTCATTAGAGAATTGATTATACTATGGAAACATATAAGATTACGTTCTGCGATGTCTCATTTTAAAGAATACTTTTGTAACTCTTTTAGGGAGAGAGAAGAATATAATTTATTAATTTAGTATAAAATATATATTTATTTAATTAAAATATTAAAATAGAATAGAACAACATAAAAAAAATTTTATTTTCAATAATTATTTACACATAAATAGGAATTTGAGGCATCAATATCAATTACAAAGCATAAAATTGGAAACAAAAAAAGAAAAAGTTCAATTCCTTTGGGGATAAAAATCTAAAAGTATGTTTAATAAAGCTTAACAAGAAATAGGATTTATAAGTCCTGAATATAATGAAATTAAATCCCAAATAACAAGAAATATAAATAAACAACAACCTCCTGATGTAACAAAGTTTGATGAAATTCATAATGAATCAAAATATTATAAAATGGTAAGAAATGAGAATTTTATGATATTCGAAAATCCAAATCTAATAATTTTCCAATCCCCATTCAAGTAAAACTATTTATGAAGTATAATAAAGATATATTTACTAATGGTTCTTTTTATATTGCACATAAACTTTAGTTATAAAATGTTCATTACTAGAATTTATATTAAAGATTCAAATACTTTTTATACTACTTCTTTGTTGATATTATAAAATAAAGAATAAGTTACAGATGTTAGCTGAATAAATAAAAAAATGCTAATAAATATAGCAATAATACTATAATTACTCCAAAATGCAACTTTGCAAAACTCTTAAAATAAATATGTAAATAAGATATTCTTTAAAAGTAAAATGACTATTACTATTCATTAAAATATTATAATATCACTAATCATTAAAACATGTATCTGATTGAAATTTAATAGGGAAAAATAATTATTTAATGAAATTTTATAATATAAATATTTTACAAAAGAAATAATAATAATAATAATAAATGTATATATATATATTTATATATTTAATTGTAGTTATTCATTCCAATAGTTTAAAAAAATAAAATATTACTATATATATAAACAGTATATATTAGCTTAAAAAACTATAAATTTATTATTCAATCCAAATAGCAAAGAAAATGATTTAAACTGGTATATAATTATAGGCCTTAAAAAATTAAAGCTCAAATAATAATGAAAAAAAATTAAAATAAACCTAAATATAATTAAAAAAATATATGAAAAAAAAATTTATATTATTAATACGTAAATAATTACTTTAAAATTTCATTTCAAATTACATCTTCAATAAATTGCTAGAAAAAATATATATATATATATATATATATATATATATTGAATATTAAATTTATTCAAAAAATATTTAATTAGTAACATAAAAATAGAAATATGAAAATAAATATATTTAATAGCAGATTTTGTCAAAGCTCGGCCATTCTCTATTATAAATACTATCATTCTTACCTAAGCCATACCACATCTCTTCTGCCGCATGCGGTATAACGGTGCTAACATTTAAATAATTAATTTTAAATAACTTATAATAATTATAATGATCAATATCAAAATTTAAAATAAAAAAGTTTTTTTTTTTTTTTTTTTTTTTTTTTTTTAAAAATATTTATTACTTAAATTTAAAAAATTTCATTTTTAAGTTATATATATAGATATAAATGAATTTTTTTTTAATTTTAAATAATAATAATGAAATTGAAATGTTAAAATAATTTTCACTTATTTAATAGTACAAGTACTATAACCGATTACGTAGTAAAAAAACATAGAGGTTAATTATTAATATTTATTAAGTAATATATTTTATTTTTATTTTATATATTAATCTGTATAGTTCTTTGTGATTTAAGTATATAAAATACTGAGAATATCAACATATTATAAAATGTCATAATATATTATAATATATTAAATTTGATGGTATAATTATTCATAAATTCAAAGATTTATGATAATAAAAATATTTTAATAATAGTAATAATTATAATAATAATTACAATAATATACAAGATTATATTATATTTGATTAAATATTATATATATATATGTATTTTTTTTTTTTTTTTTTTAAAGTAAATCAAACAACAACAAAAATAAAATAAAAAAAAAAATTTTTTTTTCACAAATTGTTATATTGTTATATTCATATTTATTGATTGTTTAAGATTATATTATATTTGATTAAATATTATTTATATATATATATATATATATATATTTTTTAAAGTAAATCAAAGTTAACAACAACAAAAATAAAATAGAAAAAAATTTTTTTTTCATAAATTGTTATAATGTTATATTCATATTTATTGATTGTTTAATTAAATTTAAATAATAATTTAATAAATTTAAATTTTATTATCGCATCTTTTTAATATATTAATACTAAAAATAATCAATATCATATTTTTATAAATATCTTAATTATATATAACATATGTAATATATTGCTATAAACATAATTTGTTTCTCATTATGCTTCATATAAATAAATAAAAGTCATGTAGTATTTAATATTGCTCTAAATAATACTCTTTTATTATATATATATTTACATTAAATAATTTATAATATTCATTATTCTATTAATGATATATTTTATGTATATTATATTTAATATTTTTTTATAATAATTTCATATAATATATTTTTGATTTATAACACAATATTCTTAATGCTTAAAATAATTTTTTTGCATTAATTTTTAAAAATATGTACAATTATTTTATATTATAATTTTTACTACTAATTAATTACTTATTTCCATCAATAATATTAATGATATAAATGAAAAATATTGTTTGTAATAAAACTTTTTTCTCCATAGAGTAAAAAATATTACATATATATATGTATCTACATAAAAATTTTGATATGTATGTAATCATTTATAAATTAGCACACAATTATTACTCCTATACATACTAAAATTAGTGATACCAAATTTTCAATTTTAAATAAGTTTTCTCCAAGAAGGATCCCTGATAAGAAAGTACCAAAAACAGGAATTAAGAAATTAAAGAAGGATATTTTTCCTACATTATTAAATTTTAATAACGTATTCCAAATAGGGAAGGCAACTGCTGAAATTAGACCCATATGAAACATTAATAAATAACCTAATATAGATATAGAAGTATATGGCTTATCTAATGAACCTTCAACGGGGGTTGGTGGCGAAATGAAAATCCATATTAATGCAAAGATATCAATTAAGACCGCACCAAATAGCATTTGATAACCCGTAATTAGAATGATGTCAACTTTCTTTTTACCTTTTTCTTCCTTGGTAAATTTATTCCATTTGAATAGAGAACCAGTATTATTAATAATTTTAACCAAAACATTACCAATAGAAGAAATAAGACAATTCATTAGTATTAATCCTTCTCCATTTAATGTAAATCCAAATTCAAATTTTTTACCACGACCAAGAAAGAAGTCAAAACCTAAATTTATAATAATGACTCCCAAAAAACCAATAGCACAACCAACAGCTTTAGGTACTGTAATTCTATCATTTTTGAATAAAAAATGTGCTATAATGACTGTGAAAAAGGTATTACAAGAATTAAAAACTGAATTTTTAACACCAGTTGTGTTTCCTACCCCAGCATAGAAAACAATATACTGAATAGTTACCGTAATAATACCTAAGGCAATAATATCTGGCATTAATTTTTTAGAAGGTAGAACTATTTTTTTCTTGACCACCCAGTAACCCAGAATAATCATAATACCAGAAAGTGTGAAACGAATACCAGCAAATAAAAAAACTGATTTCAAATCGTTCTTATTAACATGGAATTCATCATAACCTAAACGAATGGTAGGATAAGCAGAAGCCCAGAGGAAAGTACAAATGATAGCAAATATATAGATGTTCAGTCTTTTAGTGAATATTTTCTTTACACGACCTTCCTCTATAGTCACCGATCCTAAAAGAGTCTTATTTACATCATTTAATTCTTTTCCTTGTAATTTCTCAATATTGATTTTCGTTGATTCATTATCTTGTGTATTATTTATATCTACAACTACATTAGTCTTTTTAATAGTTTCTTCGGTCATTATTATAAAAATATTTAATTTTTTTTTATTATTGAAAATAATAAATTTTATATTAATTTGAAACTATTAATAATAAAAAGATAGTAATTGAGTATATAAAAATTCTTAAGAATAAATATTTTTTTTTTTTTGAATAATATTAATCTACTATAAATTATTATTATATATATATATATATATAGTTTTGTTTTTGCTTTTTAATACTCTGTTTTTTGCTTTTTTGTTTTAATTCACATTAAAAGTATTTGATAGTTAAACAATATGCTTATATTAAGAATTAAGATAATTTATACGATAAATAATTTTTTTAAGTTAATTTTTTTTTATTTTATTTTTTTTTTTATTTTGATTATTTATTTTCTTTTATATATACTTTTTCAATTTTTGTTATATAAATCATGAGTTTCTTTTTTTTTTTTTTTTTTTTTTTTTTACGATAATTACTCTATATATTTCCTTCCGCCTAGATTATGAATAAAATAGATCATCTACATATAAAATAAATCCAAATTTATACCATAATAATAAAAAAATCTATAAATAAATTAATACTAAGTATTAATTTTTAATTTTATTTTTTTTTTTTTTTTTTTTTTTTTTTTGACAATTATTTTTAATATAAAATAAAGTTTAAAATAAAATTAAGGAATATTTTTATATATGTGCTTTTAATGAAGAAAAAAATAATAATAATAATATTTATATTTAGTTTTTCGTTAAATTTTTATTTTTAAATATATTAATTCATAAAAAAATATTTTATTTCGTATATTATAATAAATTCTTTAAAGTTTTTAAATTTTATTTTTTTAAGATTAGATAGAAGTTTATAATAGCAAGTTTTATTTCATAATTCTTTCCTTTATTATTATTATTATTTTTTTTTTTTTTTTTTTTTTTTATTTTTTATTTTTATATTTATATTATATATAAAATTATATAATAGGAATTCATTGTATTAAATAATAATAATATTAAATGATAATTACAAAAATAAAAAATTGGCATGGGTTACTTAAATTGTACAACATTTTGATTTATATAATAATCTATTATTATATTAAAAATTATATTATATTATATTATATTGTATTATATTATTTTTAATTGTTAACATAAAATTTTATTTTTTAAATTAATAATAATAATAATAAAAAAAAAAAAATAATAATGAACATAATCATTCATTATTAATTATATATTATTATTATTATTATATTTATATTTTCATGTATATTCAAAAAGAAAGTTAAATATGAAAATAATAAAAGAAATCAATAAAGATATAAAATAACACTAACTAATTGCTTAACACTAAATATATTTTTATGCAAATTATCTATAGTAATTATTTTAATATTCTTTTATCCCTAACATACAATAACGACACCCAAGCATACTAAAATTAAAGCAATTAAGTTTTCTAATTTAAGGAGATTTTCACCAAGGAAAATACCTGATAATAATGTACCAAATATTGGAATAAGGAAACGGAAAAAAGCAATTTTACCTACATTATTGAATCTTAATAACGTATTCCAGATAGAGAAAGCGATAGCAGATAACAATGACATGTAAATTAATAATAAATAACCAGTAAAGCTTACATTCTTATATTGCTTCTCATCTGAATTATCATTTGGTTTAAGTGGTGAAAATATTAACCAAATAATTGCGATAATATCAATAATTAAAGCACCAACAAACATTTGATAACCAGTTATCATGATAATATCAGGCTTTTTCTTTTCTCCTTTTTTTTCTTCATTATCTCTTAAGGATTTGAAAAGGGATCCCTTAGCAGTCAAAAGCTTAACAATAATGGTAGAAATAGAAGACATTACACAAGATAACATTAACACTCCTTCTCCATCTAATGCAAAAGATATGTCTACTTCATTACCATCCTTACTTTTACTGAATATAGCTCCACCAATATTAATAACGACAACACCTATGAAACCAACAACACAACCAATGGCTTTTCTAACAGTAATTCTATCATTTTTAAAGATAAAATGAGCTAATACAACTTGAAGAAAAGTACTTAAAGAATTAATAATTGAAGACTTTACACCAGTAGAATTACTGAGACCATAATAAAAGAGAATGTATTGGAAAGTGATACCTATAATACCTAAAATAATAATATCTGGTAATTGTGTTAATTTTGGTAATATTAACTGTTTTCTAATAATACAGTAAAAAGCAATAATTAATAAACCAGCAAAAGTAAATCTTAAACCAGCAAATAAAATTATAGACTTCAAATCTTTTTTATTAATATGAAATTTCTCATAACCTAATTTTACACTTGGAAATGCACTACCCCACAAAAATGTACAGGTAATAGCAAGAGCATATAACCAAAAACGATTGACGCATATTTTTCTTAAACGACTGTCTTCCACTGGTTTTTCTTTTGTTGCAATTTCTATAGTTTCTTGATTCTCATTTTTTATTTCATTCAAAGGTTTATTAGTAATCTCTTTATCTTTAACGACACTTATATCAATTTCTACTTCTTTATTATCATTTATTGATATCATTTTTAAAATATAATATAATACATGTGTTTTAGTTGTACTTTAAATTCAAATTATAATATATTATCTCTTTACATTAATTGTATTTTTAAATTAAAATATATGAAATTGAAATTTTTTTAATTTGAAATTTGTATTTAGAGTTTTATAAATTTATCTAAATAAATTATTATTAAATAATATTTTTGTTTAAAACTGTGTTTAACACTTCCTATACTTTTTTTTTTTTTTTTTTTTTAAAAAAATTTAAATTCTTTAATATATAATTCTTTATGTATTATCACTTTTTTTATAAAATATAAATGTGTCTGTAATTTTCAATGTAATAAATATAGCAGAAATAGTAGAATATTACTTTTATTTTATTATTTTATTTATTTATTTATTATTTCTAATTTAAAAGTTTAATTTACTAATATATATTATATATATATTCTAATTATTTAATTTCTTGTAATTAAAATTTAAATTTTAAAATCTCTTGTTTTTTAAAAAAAATAATAAAAATATTTAATTATTTAATATAAATGTTTTTTTTTTTTTTTTTTTTTTTTTTTTTTTTTTGCAGTTTGATATATTTCTGTATATATTATATAATTTTGGAAAAAAATATATATATATATATGAATATATATAGGACTAATTTTAATATTATTAAATATATATATTTGTGATTTTTTTAAATGAGCAAAAACCATTTTTTAATATGTCAATAAGAAAATACCATATATGAATCACGTGAACACAAAAATATAATTTTATGTATAATAAGATCTGATCATATTTATATTTAATTATGTTTATAGGAATGCTTAAAAAACAATTTGACATATTAGATATCTTTAGAGAAGATTTATTTAATCTTTTTATTATTATTATTAAGTTATTATTATTGAATAAAAAAATAACTTAATAATAAAAAAAAGATAAAATAGAAATAAAAATTTATTTTATTATAATAATATATAATACTATTTTTACAAACATTAAACCACTTTATAGTTCATTAGTATTAATATTAAATTTAAAATAAATATTTAAACAATAATATACTTAATATTATAATATATTAATTATTATATCTTATACATTATAACAGTTTGATTAAATTTTTTTTATTATCATATTTAGAAAACTATTCAGTCAAATGTAATGATATTAATTATATTATTTTCTTTTTTTTAAAAAACATTAAAGAAATTTAATAATAATAATAAAAAAAATTTTGTGTAAATTGTAATAAATGTAATTATGTTTTTAAAATAATTATTATTTTAAAAGATATATATAAAAATAAAAAAATATATTTTGGAAAATCAATCTTTTATTTAACTTAATTTAATAAAAGGATAAAATATAATCATATTGTATGTAATATACAAAAATTTGAAAATACTTATAATAAATAAAGTTTTAAATATATTTTTATTAAATATTTCTAAAAATATATTTTTAAATAATAAATAATAAACATAAAATAATTAATATTTAATAATATATATATAATTTTATATAATATATATATAATTTTATATAATATAATTTGGTTTTATAGATAATAAAATTTTATTTTATTTTATAGTTTACAATTATATTTTTATATTTATGATATATGTATTTATTATTTATTATTTATATTTTTTTATTTTTTATTTTATATTTGTATTTTATTATTTATATATATATTTTTATAATAATATTTTATATAAATATTTTTATAATAAATTAAATATGAAGTATGAATTTTCTATATATTCAAATTTATATTTAATGTTTTGTTTAAAATAAAAAAATTTAAAACAATTTATATAATTTTTTTTCTTATGGAAATAAATTAATAATTATATATAATTATGAAATTATTTATATAATATATATTTTTTAATATTGAATGAATCATATTAAAAAATAAAATAATAAAATTAAAAAAAAAAAAAAAAAAAGTAAAATAAAGATAAAATATTTATTTTAATAATTAAATAAAATTAAAATAATCAAATAAACTAAAATCTGGATTTTCGAATTTTAAAAACTAATAAGAAATATTAAACTGAAATTAGGAAAAATAATAAATTTCAAATAATATACGTAAAAGGAAATAATTATATTAAAGTTTGATAGAACACAAAATAAATATATATATACAATAAATTTTGAATTGTTACATAAAAGAAAATTTCAACACTTTTTTAAATTTATTTTATAGAAAAAAGAAAAAAGAAATAACAGTCATTATAAAGCACATGAAATTATGAAATTATTCATAAAACTATAACTTATAATACGCAGTTTAATAAAATAATTTAAATCAAATCAAAATAATTATTATAATTAATAATAAATTAATAATAATAATAATAATAATATATATATATATAAGAAATGCCAAATAATAATCAATCCAATAGGCCAGCTGGTAATTTATTTTAAAACGCTTTATATAGATATATTTATATATATTATTTAAAATTCAAATGTTTTTTTAAAAAATAATTAATAATAAAATAAAACCGTATTTCATAAATGATAATTTAAAAAAAAAAAAAATATATATATATATATATATATATATAAAATTAATAGATAATAAATAGAGACTTGATATTTAATATATATTCATATTATTTTTTTTTATTTTTATATCAAATTGTAATTTATTAACATAAATATAATTAAAATTTATAATAACTTATAATAATATATAAATAGATACGGCGTTTAAACAACAAAAATTAAAGTCTTGGCAACCATTACTTACACCAAAAAATGTTATACCAATATTCTTTGTCATTGGAATAATATTTATTCCAATTGGTATTATACTTTATTTATCGTCTGAATCTGTAAATGATTTTATATTTGTTTTTCTATATTTTAATAATTTTAATAATAATAATAATAATAATAGGAATAAATAAGGTAATTAAAATTATAATAAATAATATTAATAATAATACTTTTTTAATAATAAAAGGTAGATGAAATTATTCTTGATTATACTAATTGTAGTGAAGGTATTAATCCACCAGTTCCAATTCGTCAATGGAAATATGATAGTCAAAATCACATTTGTAAATTAAGTTTTCAAATTTTTGAAACTTATAAAAAACCTGTTTATTTATATTATAGATTAACCAACTTCTATCAAAATCATAGAGATTATAGTAAGAGTTATGATGCGAAACAATTAAAATCAGATACTCCAATAAGTAAGGTTAGTTCTGCTTGTGAACCATTTGACAAAACTGAAGACAATAAACAAATTTATCCATGTGGTTTAATTGCAAATTCATTCTTTAGTGGTAAATAAAATTTATCTTTATGTTTTTTTTAATAAAAAAAAAAAAAAAAACAGTATAATTAAATAACACTTAAAATATTTATTTAAATAGATAAATTAAACATTCATTAATAAAATAATTAAAAAATAAATTTTATTTGATAAAAATTTTTTTTTTTTATTTTTGTAAATAATTATTGATATTGTAAATATAAATTATATATATATTAAATATATATATCATTATATTCAACGTATTAGATGAAATTTCAAATTTAAAAAGTAATGGTACTTATTATGAATTTAAAGAAGAAGGTATCTCATGGAGTTCAGACAAAGATAAATATAAGAATATGAACCTAGATAAGTTAAATGATGTCCAAATTAAATCGTTATTTTCACCACCACCAAATTGGAAGAAAGTGTTCCCAAAATATAATGGTGGATACAATAGGACAAATTTCCCAAAATTAGCTGAAATGGAACGTTTCCAAGTTTGGATGAGAGTTGCTGGTCTTCCAAACTTTAGAAAATTATATGGTCAAAATAAGAATGAAAATTTAAAAGAAGGAATATATGATATTGAAATAACTGATAGTAAGTTTAAAAATTAAATATGTAATAAATATATATAGATATAGCTATAGATTTATATTTTTATTTATTTAATTTATAAATTTATTTTTATTTTTATTTATTTTATTTAGTATAAATTTATTTATTATTTATTTTTATTAATTTAATTTATTTTTATTTATTTTATTTTTATTTTATTTTATTTTTATTTTATTTTATTTTATTTTTTTTTTTTTTTTTTTTTTTTTTATTTTTATTTATTATATGATTCTTTTTTTATATATAAAATATATATATATATATATTTTATTTGTTCTTATTATATTTTCAAAAAAAAATTTAATTAAATCAAAATAATAATAATGAAAAAAATTTTAATATATATATTTAAAATAAAGGTTTTGATGTTAAAAGCTTTGGAGGGACTAAATCAATAATTATTAGTAATACTTCAGCGTTTGGAGGAAAGAATCCATTCCTTGGTATAGGTTATATTATTGTTGGTAGTATAAGTTTATTAATAGGTATTGTCTTCCTTGTTAAGAATATGTTAAATCCAAGAAAATTGGGAGATACATCTTATCTTAGTTACAAAACTCAATAATTAAATAAAAATTAATAAAAAAAAATAATAATAGAATAAAATATCACATATATATTCATTAATACATAATTATTCAATAGAAAATATTAAAAAATAATTATTATAACTTTAATGCAAATTATTATAAATAATAATAATGAAGTAATATAAAAGTGGAATAGAAAGTATAAAAACATAAAAGTATTAATATTAAATGTATATAGTTTATTATTTATTTACTTGTAAAAATTAATATAAAGCAATTTTTAAATATATATATATATTTATTTATTTTAAATTATAATAAAAGTTAGATTAAAAGAAAAAGAAAATTAAATAAAACGACAAAAAATAATATTATAAAATATATCGTATTTTAAAATAATTTTTTATAAAATAATTGTATATGATTTCTAATTTTGCAAAATATATAAATATTAATTTAAATAGTTTATTATTAACAAATAATAATAATAATAAAAAATTAAACTTTCTTAAAGGTTAGCTTTATTATAACTAATAATAATAAAATTATAATTCGTAAATTATAATATTTAAATATAAAAAATAATAAATTCTCTTTTTAAATAATATATAATAAATATATTAATAAATATATTTAATATATTAATATTTTTTGTTAATAATATATATAAATAAATGTAATTAACAAAAAATGTTACATTTAAAATTTGAATAATTTTAATATTTTAAATTTATTTATTTATTTATTTATTTAGTTTCTCTTTTAATCAAAAAATATAATAAAATAAATATTTAAATTTTATTTATATATTTATTTTATTATATTTTTATATTTTTTATAAAAAGAAAAAAAAGAAAAATTAGAAAACCTATCCACCAAAAATATAAAATCTAAAATTAATATATAATATATTATTTAGTAATTTAATATTATGTTATTAATTATGTATATATAAATTTATTATATTTAATATATGTATATATTAATTTGTATTCTTTGTATGCTTTTAATAAAACTTATATATTAATATTTATATATTAATATTTAATAAAAAAAAAAATAAAAAAAAAGAGAAAAAGATAATTTTTATATTTCTATTAAATAAAATAAAAAGAAATAAGAATTAAAAAATAAAAATTATATATATATAATAATAAAAAAAAAAAATGTCTATTATAAATCTTTCTAAAAGTTCTATGATTTTATCAAGTAGACCTGCTATTAATTTTATCACTATAAATAGTTTTTCAATGCTAAGTGAAAACAATATAACAAAAAGTAATCTTAATAAAAAGAATTTAAATACTTCAAGTCTTTTAACCCATAAGAAAACGATTAATAATACCACAAAAACTTTTTCATCAACTAGAAGTATTATAAATAATTTTTCAAAGAAAAGATTATTTATTAAGAAATTAATTAAGAAAATGTCAACAACCTCAGATAACGAAAAAATTGTTTCAGTCAAATTTGAAGTTTTTGGAAAAGTTCAAGGTTTGTTATTTTCATTTTGACTATATTATATATTAATTTAAAGATAAAAATATATTTTACAGTTGATAAATATTTTAAATCCTTTTTTTTTTTTTTGGTTAAATTTGATAAATTGGAAATTCTAATAGTTTTAGTCGTTAATTTTAGTATTTTCTTTAGTTAAAACAAATATAATATATATAAATATAAACACCTTTAATTTTTTTTTTTTTTTTTTTTTTTTTTTTTAACAAATAAAGTTTATAATAATAATAATAATAATAATAATAATAATAATAATAATTTATTATAAATCTATTTTTTAATTTTAAAATTTTAAAAAAAAATATATACATTCATATATATTATAAATATATAAATATATAATTTATAAAATAGGTGTATTTTTCCGTAAATATACTAAATTAGAAGGTGAAAAGCTTGGTTTAAGAGGTTGGTGTATGAATACTACCAGAGGTACTGTTCAAGGTCTTGCTACTGGAAAAGAATCTCAAATTGAAAAATTGTAATATAATTATAATTAGAGATTTATTATATAATTTTTGATAATATAATAAAATAAACAAATTAATTTTAAATATTATATATACATATATATGAATTTTTCATAAAAATATAAAATATGAAATAATGATAAACTGTAGCAAGGAATTTCTTCAATATACAGGTTCACCAAAAAGTATTATAGATCATGCTGAATTTTCTATTAGTGATAAAGAAGCTGATGAAACCGGCTTCGTTATTTACCGTTGTTAAATTTAGAATTTCAATCTGATAAAAAAAAAAAAAAAAAAAAAAAAAAATGAAAGTATAAGATATAATGAAATATTATTTTTTAAAAAATCCAAATTGAATAATAAATTATAAAAATTGAAATGTAAATAATTTAAATTTTTAGCAAATAATAATAATAATAAAAAAAAAAATAATTAAAATAAATAAATAAAGAATTAAAAATAAAAAATATATATACAAATTTTTTCTCTTTTTTTATTTGTTTATATTCTTTAAAAGAAAATATTAGAATTTTTTATAAAACAATGAATTATAAGATAATATGGTATCTTTTAAACTCTTCAAATCAAAGCAATTAATATCATATTGTTCATTTACTATTGTTTCATTGAACCAAGAGAAAATATTATTATTCGATTTTAATTAACATAAAGGACAAACAATTGAAGTTCTTCTTTATTATATCGATTAGTTATTGTCATTCATGATTAAAAAGGTTTTTTCTTTCTCATTGTTCAAAAAGGTTAGTGTGGTGTTGATTAGATAATCCAACTTTATACGGAGGATTAGATATTGAATTCTTTAAGAAGTGTTTTTTCATTTTTAGTTTTATTTTTTTATTTTTATTATTATTATTATTATTATTATTATTTTTTATTTTCATTTTTTATTATTATTATTATTATTATTTTCTTTATAATAGCAAGAAAAAAAAAAATTGGTGAAATTCAAAGATTTCGATCTAACATAAAATATATATATATATATATATATATATATAATTGGTTATATTGAGAATATTAAACTAATCACCATTACTATAATAAAGAGTAATTATTTATAACTTTACTATTTCTTTTAGCAATAGTATTGTTATACTTGAATTATAGGAATACATTTTATATGATTTTTACAATGTAAAATGCCCTTAGTTTCAGAAAAGATAGGCAAAAGCAAGTAATAGGAAAGATATGAATACCTTTAGATAATGAATAAGATTAAAAATACTCTTTGATTTATTTATTTTTTTTTTTTTTTTTTTTTTTTTTTGATATTATAGAATGAATCAATAAAACATAGCATACCAATATTAATCATTAATCGAATACTTTTGGTATTAATTTTATTGGAACCAAATGAAAGAGTACAATAAAGAGTTTTATTAATTTTAAAAATTTTTTTTTAAATATTAAAGACATTTTATTGTTCATGAGAATTGAAACTGAGAAATAAAATATATATAAATATATGAATTTTAAAAATTAAATAATAATAATAATAATAATAATAATAATAATAATAATAATAATAATAATAATAATAATAATAATAATAATAATAATAATAATAATAATAATAATAATAATAATAATAATAATAATAATAATAATAATAATAATAATAATAATAATAATAATAATAATAATAATAATAATAATAATAATAATAATAATAATAATAATAATAATAATAATAATAATAATAATAATAATAATAATAATAATAATAATAATAATAATAATTATATATCCAATTAGAATAAAATAATATTTAAAATAGTAACGTGAATTAAAAAGTAATATTCAAAATAAAGTGTATAATAAATTCGCAAAAAAGTTCATATGCAACGAACGTCACCTCCAGATTACTTATTCCGGATTAGGGCTTGAATTGACTATCTGAAAGAAATTATGGTCTTTTCCTTCAGAGGCATTGGCCTTGCTAGTCTATCTTACTGCATTTTCAGCGTTAACACACCTGGTTAGTATACATTTATACTTTCGGAATAGCAACCCTTCTCGAATTCTCAAATATTAGCCCTAGACATAATTTCTGTAAAGAGAACCGAAGATCGTACCAAGAATGACATTTTAGAATAATTACCAGAAATGATTTGGTTCTTAAATAAAACATCCTATTTCCTTTTTACAATTTAAATCAATAATATATGAATCTTTTTCACCAAGAAAGAAGTTATATAATCAATAACACTCAAATATATATATTTACATACTCATTATTCAGAAATTTACAAATATTAATACGATTATTAATAACGATACTATTATTTGCACTACCACTAATATTAATATTCCTATTTTTTCTATCTGTAATTCTTCGATTATTAGCAATATTATTTCTATTACTATTATTATTAATATTATATACTTTGTTACTACTATCAGCATCTGTACTTGATTCTGTATTATTCATATCTGTGATAACAATATTTACATTACTATTTGATATTGGACAATATTTGGAAATTATAAAAAATTTATCATAAAGAATTTTAATATCTTAAAATATTTCATTCGAATTTCACCGAAAAAATAGCATTTATAAAACCAATGTTCTGATCGAGAATTACTATTTTTTCTATAACAACAAAGACCCCGTTCTGGACAGTCGTCTTACTGGCGGCTTTGGCAACATAAGCATCAAATTTATATCCATATATAGCACGAAGTACCCATCGGTAGCCAATGCTAAATTCAGGATACTTTAAGGTTGAGCTTTAGGTAGTTTCTAGTTTTCACAAATCTATTTTTCTTATAAGCCTTAGCCTTGATTATTTTCCCGCCATATCTTTATCCCAATAAAAATTTATAATTGTTTTTTTTGATGGAAATTTATCTTATTTGTTTTCTAAAATTTTTTCTTTCATTATCCCACTTATGACGTCTACAACATGATATATCACTAAGTAAATAAGAGATAATACATTTCAAGTTTTTCCATTTTTTTAAAACATCTTACCTGAACAATTGTACATTTCGCAGAAAGGGGAGGAATGTTAAGTTTTTTTGAAACATAATAAAGAGGTATAAAGTTGTTCCCATTAGAAAATCCTTCAATCCAGTATAATCCTGAATTAACTAGTGTCTGTGAATTACTCGTTCTTTCTTTGTTCTCTCCAAGTAGAGGTGCCCAATTACTATAGCAGAAAATAACGTTCTTTTATAAGGGATAGGAATATGAGAATTCTTAAGAAATCCTTTAATGGAATAAAGTGCTTTTCTAACTTCATTATATATTCTCTGTATAATCCGTTTTAATTCTATATCATTTGAAAACGGTACACCTAAGTAGGTATATCAATTTGTTTGAGGTAACTCTTAACTTAAAAGGTAAAAGGTAGGGCTACTATTATTAATAATCTTGAAACTTCCCCTTACACTACTAAACTTGAACATTTATTGATACTAACTTGCATTTTATTTCTAGTCCATCTACTGGCAAATTTTAACAATTTCTTAAGTTGAGATCTTGTTGGAGCACATAACAAAAAGACCTCCACAACAAAGTTTATCCCCAATAGAGATTCCATATTTATCACATTTATTAGAAATGTCATTAATAAACAAGTTAAATAAAATTGATGAGAGGGGACAATCTTGACGAACACCTTTCTTAATACTAATTGATTCTGATAACTGTCTATCAACCCTTACACAAGTCTTAGAAAATAAGTATAAATTTTCAATAAATTTATAGCACTTACCTCCAATACCTAAGTGATGAATTTTCATTAAAACATTATATATGGGAACAGAGTCATACGATTTTTTAAGGTCCAAAAAAGAAAGGTAAGTATCTTTATTTTCAAATTTTTGTCTCTAACATATAATTCTTAATGAAATGTAAAGGCTTATACATTCTTCTCGGTTACGAAATCCAAAATTTTCAGGTCTAATAAATCCTTTATCAATTCCATATTTAGAGATTCAATAAGCTTTGATTTTGCTATAATTTTTAATTCATTATTGATAAGAGAGATATCACCATAGTTATTATAATCTAATGTGTTGCCCTTTGTATGAATAGAAATTATAGATGCGTTATTTTTGAAAATTACCATTCCAAATACGATTGATTAAGGTTTTAAGACATTTAAATCCAGATAAAATATTATTATTATTTTCACTTTAGATTCTTCTTAATCATCTTTACCCGGAATCAAGGCTTTAAAGAATTTTATTAGAATATAATAATCTTGTAAAGAATAAAAGAATAAAATGAGATAAAGTGAACAGAATAATAACGATGTAAAATATAAATATAAATTAAAATAAAATAGATTTTTTTTTTTTTTTTTAGACAAGAGAATACACTTTCATATATTTATTAATCTTATTATAAAAAGTACATGTAGGTGAAAAGTACATTATAAATTAAAAATAAAAATAAAAATAAAAGTTGAAAAATAAAAAATAAAAAAGCTCAAAAATATTATGTATTTAGGCAAGTTGTACTATGCGGGAATTTTCCCTTCCTAACAAATAAAAAAATAATATAACCTAGAAGTAACATCTTTAAAATAGATAGTGCGGTGTCCACTAAACTCTCCCTGGATTCATCATTTATTGAACTACTAAGGCGAGATTCACCCTTCGAAGAAATAAAAAATTCATTTTTAAATACTTTTAAAATGAAATTTATATTAAAAAAAAAAAAATTAAAAAAAAAATAAAAATTAATAAATAATATTTACTTGTAAAATTAAAAATAAAAATAGAAATAATAAAAAATATATAATATATAAACAAATATATATAACTATATAATAAAAAGGTATATAAGAATATATTTATCAAAACAATATAATTTATGTTTTATTTTATTTTATTTTTTATTATTTTTTTTTATTTTTTTTTTTTTTTTTTTTTTTTTAATTTTTTTTTTTTTTTTTTATTTTTTTTTTCTTTGAAATATATTTTATTTCATTTTCAAGAAAAAAAAAACAAAATTGAAAAAAAAAAAAAAAAAAAGAAAAAAAATTTTTTTTTAAAGGAAAAATGTTTTTATATTTACAATTTTTTTTTTTAAACAGAAATAATAAAATAAATTAATTTTAAATAATTACGTAAAATAATAAATTAATAATTATAATAATAATAGTAATAAATTATTAATTTATTACTTTATTTACATATACTGAATAAATTATTAATAATATATTTTAATATGTTTCAACATATTAAAATATATTATTTATTTAAATAGGAAAAAGGAAAAACTTTATTCAAAAAATATGTTTTTATAATATAATATGATTAATTTTTATGTTTATTTATTTGTTTTGTTTTGTTTTGTTTTTACTTTTAGATTGTTTTGTTTGCCTTGATTAAATATTTAATATTTTTAAGGTTTAAAATTTGATTCAGTATTAAAAATTGGTCTATGAATTAATCTATTCTGTTGTTTATTTATTTATTTATTTATTTATTCATTTATATATTTTATTGTACTTTATTTTTAGACGTCTAATATTTCATTTTCATTATAAGTTTCTGATAACGTTTCATCTTCTAATTCTATATCAATAACATTATCATTACTATCTTCCATTGAATTATCATTTTCATTTTCAATCAATTCATGCCATTCTATATTATATTCAGTATTATTTTGACGACGTTTATGAATGGCAAAGAAAGAAATGCCAGCAATTAAACCAAAACCAAAGAAGGGTATGGATAAACTTCATTTGAAAAAAAAAAAAAAAAAAAAAAAAAAAAAAAAAAAAAAAGAATTATTTTTTTTCCCAAGATATAAAAATTATATATATCAATAAGCATATTTAAAAAATAAAAAATAATTTTATTTATTTATTTATTTATTTATTTATTTATTTATTTATTTATTTATTTTAATTCATTTAATAATTTAGATTATATATATATGTACATTTCATTTATTCTTATTGTACTTACATTTTAGGTATAGTAGATTTAGATTCTGCTACGGCACTTGATAATTTCTTTTGTCCTTTATTATAATCCAATAAATTATTCTTAGATAAAATTTTTTTTCAAATATTATTTAAATAAATTAAAATATCAATTTATGTTCATTTTTTTTTTTTTAAATATATATATATATATATTGTTATTGAAATATATATATATAAAATACAGATTTAATAAAATAAAATAAAATAAAATATAATATAATATAATATAATATAATATAATATAATATAATATAATATAATATAATATAATATAATATAATATAATATAATATAATATAATATAATATAATATAATATAATATAATATAATATAATATAATATAATATAATATAATATAATATAATATAATATAATATAATATAATATAATATAATATAATATAATAAAATAAAATATACAGTAAATATGAAATTTAATAAAATAAAAAAAAAAAATAAAATTAAAAGATATAAAAATAAAAATTAAAAATTCATAAAATAAATTAAAATTGACTTTATCAATTTCATGAAAAAATATTTATTATTGTTAATGATAATAAAGATGAAATATTAATATAAAATATTTACCAAGCTTGCCTTTTCTTCTTCATTGACGCCAATAAAAGTATTAAACATAGCTAATGATTCCTTTGGTAAATCAATTGGAACCATATGACTACCATTAGTCATACGGATGTATGTTAAATTTCTTTCAGATTGATAAACACCATGAATTTTTCCATTTACAACCCAATCAATGTAATTATTCTTTTATTATTATTTTTTTATTTTAAAAAATTTAATAAAAAAATTATTAAATAATTTAAAATATATTAGTTAACATTATAATATTTGATTATTTAGTTTATTTATAATTATATTTATTAATATCTATTTTATTTTATTTTCCTCCTTCTCCTTTACCTTATAACCTTTAATACCATTCCATGTTAAATTATCAATCATTAATTCAATACCAACATGATTACAAATAAGATCTTTATCACCACTAATAAAATAGTTACGAAATTTTATAAGAATATTATTATTATTATTATTATTATTATTATTATTATTATTATTATTTAAAAAATATATATATATAAAGTTAAAAATTTAATTATCTATTTATAATTATAAGCTTACGCAAAAAGAGTAATTTTAATATGTTTTAATAATTCTGGGAATAACTTTTATTATATAATTTTATATAACCAAAATATAAAATATTTATTTTATATTAAATTTTATGAATTCAATTAAAATGAATAAAATAATTATATTAATTATAATTTAATTATATTATAAATTACATTATATGATGGTGGGCTACTATCACCAGAAAGAGCAGACGAAACTCTTGAAGTACATTCAGTCCATGAATGCGGTGTTGAAGAAACATGTAATGCATCAATAACATCTGATCTCTTTTTTTTTTTTTTATTTATTTTTTGGTTTTTTTTAATCATTATTATAATAAGAAATTTAGATTTAAATATAATAATAATAATAATAATAATAATAATAATAATAATAATAATAATAATAATAATAATAATAATAATAATAATAATAATAATAATAATAATAATAATAATAATAATAATAATAATAATAATAATAATAATAATAATAATAATAATAATAATAATAATAATAATAATAATTGTTATTAAAAAAACTATCATAGATATATAGATATGTAAATTTTTTATATTATTTGAAATCTTACTCTTAAATATTTTGTCATGCCTCCAAGAGTTAATGGCCAAGAATATAAACCACAACCACCTCTTCTATCATAATCTCTTAAACGAATATCATACATATTGATACAATATTGACCACTATTATAATTAATAAATATTTCATATAAATTATTATAAAGAAAATAATTTTTAGAATTCTTAATTTTTAATTATTTTAACCATCTTTCTTTCTTTTTTTTCTTTTCTTTTTTTTTTTTTTTTTTTTTTTTTTTTTTTGTTATATGTATATATAAATAATCTTTTAATATATATATATTACATATATTTATAAACTTACTTTGCAGTAGATCCATCTAAAATAGTATCCAAAATGTATTCACATGAGTAGTTTTTGATTCTGTCACCTTTTTTATATTCTTCAGTACATTTACTGATTAATTGAGATGCTTTAGTCTTTTTATTATTACAATATTTTAAAATAAATATAAAGTTTTTTTTTAATTATATTGATAATATTCAATTCTTAAATATTTATATCATTTATAAATATCTTTCTAATGAAAAGAAAGAAAAAAAAATCTTACTAAAGCATTTCCACTTAAAATGTTATTGTCAACAGAATATTTAAGATAACCTTGATACTATAAAATTTGAAAAAAAAAAAAAAAAAAAAAAAAAAATAAAATTAATAATTAAATATATATATCATATTTTAATGTTATTACTTTTTCTTTTTCTTTTATATATATATATATATATATATATAATAATTTATTAATATATAAATTATTTATATTTACTTGTCTTAATGGATCCATCCAACCATTACCAATTGCAATACCTTGTAAATTAATCTAAAAAAAAAAAAATAAATTTGTTTAATTTAATATATATTAATAATTCTTTAATTAATTAAAAGAAATTATAAAAATAAAAATAATTTTGTAATAAAAAATATTAAAATAATTTTTTTTTAAAATATATATATATATTTATACCTTTTTTCCATTAACTGGGTTATTAATTAAATTGGAAGCAATATATGGAATATATGTACCAGCAAAACTTTCACCAGCTATATAAATCTATTTAATTATTATTATTATTATTATTATTATTATTATTATTTAATTTATCATAAATTCAAATTATACAATTATGTAATTAATATTATTTATCATTATTGTTATTATATATCAATACTATTATTTATTATTATTTATATTAAAGCATACTTCAGCGTTTTCATATTGTGGGAAAACTTTAAAAAATTGAGATAAAAACGTATTAAAATCTCTACCAACACTAAATTCATTTCTTGGAATATCATTATTTTTAGTATAACTAAAACCAGTACCGGTTGGTTGATCGACTAATATATTATATATTTTATTTTAATATTTAAATAAAAAATTTGAATTGTAAAACGATATATATATATTAAAATATATATTTTTTTCTAATTTTTTTTTTACCGTATACTATATTTGAATGTTTATTCCAACTATATGGATTACGAATAATATGATCATTTCTATCAAAAGTATATGGTCCATTCTCCATAAATACACCATCCATACTATTTTAGAATAATATTTAATATATAAAAAAAAAAAAATTTTTTTAATATGATATATAACATTGTAATATAAATTATACCATTGAATTATTTTCAATCATAAATACCTTGAACTATTTAATAAAGTATTCAATAAAAAATACATATAATATAATATTTGTTGTTGTATATATTATATTTAATAGATACTTTCAAATTAACAAATTAATATAATAATTATTTATAATTTATATAATTTTAAATATACCATCCTGGTCCTATATTATAAAAATTTAAATTATAAAACATAAAGAAAAAAGTATATTTAGTTTATAAATAAATAACTCCTTTATATTAAAGTATTCATATTAAATATATTTTCATTACCTCCATTTAACCAAATAGTTAATTTTTCTGTATTAGATTTTTTTTCTTCCTCTTGTTCAAATAACCAGAAAAATATAAATGTATTCGTTCTTATTGGAAGTAAGCTTCGATTTTATTGTTTTTATTAAGAATATTGTTTATTATTTAAAGTTTTGTATATATTAATATTTTTTCTTCCTAGGATAATGATAAAAAAAAAAAAAAAAAAAAAAAAAAAAAAAAAAAATTTTTATCAATTATTTAAATATTTTGATATTATTACTTACCCAGCATATTGTGAAATATTAGAAGTGTCAATATCTGGAATACTTTTAACAATATATTTTTCGGCTTTATTAATTTTTTTTGTTAAAAAAAAAAAAAAAAAAAAAAATAATATAATATTAATTAACTAGCCTTCTTTGATATGATTTCTCATTACCTCATAATACACATTTTATCCCAAACTCTTTTTTCTTAAATTTTTATTATGAGAATTAAATAATAAATAAATATTTTAATATACCATTTGGTACTGGTGGTAAATCAGATTTAACTAAGCTAGCCAATAGCGAAATAAATAAAGATACATATTTAATATTCATTTTAACTTAATTTTTATTATTTTGCTATTTTTTTTTTTTTTTAAATATTTTTATAAATTGTTTATCTGAAATTTCTTTTTCTTTTTTTTTTTTTATTTTTATATTTTTATATATATATATATATATTTTTTTTTAATTTTACGAAATATTATTAAAATAATTAAATTAATCCTTTTTCCTTTTTCTTTTAAAACAAAATAATATATAAAGACAAGATAAAAATTAATATTATTGATTTTATTAATTTCTCAAAATTTATAATTTTTTTATATTTTATAAATAAATTATAATCCAATTTATTTTGGATTTTAGTTTTTTAATACTGTTAGATTATTAAAAATTTTCTAATTAACTCCTTTTATTTATTTTTACTTATTTTTGTAAATTTTTATTCTTTTTATACTTTTTTTTTTTTTTTTTTTTTCCTTTTAAATAAGAAATGAAAGGGAATAAAAATAAAAGTGAAAGATATATATTTAATAAATATTTAATTAAAAAATATTTTATAAAAAAAAAAAAAAAACATGAAATAATATAAATATACATAGAAATAAATTAGAATATATTCTTATTTATATAAAATATAAAAATTTGTAAAAGTAAAATTTTATTTTTAATATATTTTTAATATATTTTTATTTTTTAATTTTATTTCTGTTTTTTTTTTTTTTTTTTTTTTTTTTTTTTTTTAAACTTTAATAACTAGTAATTATTATTAGAAAAATAATCATTAAAATTAAAAGCTATCAAACAAAAAACTTTTCAAAATATTTAATAATATATTAATAACTATTATATAATAAGATAAAAATAAAAGAATATATATATAATATGTAAAGTACATAAAAAAGTAATAATAATATGAAAATGCACTATATATAAGTTAAATGAAAAAAAAAAAAAATATATATATATATATATATATAATATTAAAAAATAAGAAATACAACAATAAAAAAATGAATAAATAAATTTAATATTTAATAATTAATATAGAAAATAAAATTAAAACTAAAATCAAAAA
This sequence comes from Neocallimastix lanati (nom. inval.), assembly GCA_016946835.1. Lineage (NCBI taxonomy): Eukaryota > Fungi > Neocallimastigomycota > Neocallimastigomycetes > Neocallimastigales > Neocallimastigaceae > Neocallimastix > Neocallimastix lanati (nom. inval.). Next base: position 681,140 of record JACVTC010000050.1, on the reverse strand, counting down.
ACAAGAATTTTATTAAAACTAAAAACACAAAACAAAAAATATATTTATAAATTTAATATTTTAGTACTAAGTTTATTTAAACATTAAAAAGTTTATTTGTTGCATGAAGATTTTTATATGCATTAAGTATATAAACACTTGAACAATAAATAATCAATATATACATCAATTATATATTTATAATTCATATAATTTATTTTTTTATTTAAATAAATAAATAGTATTCATAAGCAATTAAAATTAATTACTTATTTTTATAATCCATATAATAAAATATTTTTTAAAAAATAAAAAAAAATTAAAAATAAAAAAGATAAGGAAAAAAAAAAAAAATTAATCATCAATCAATATAATCAAAAAAGTAATATGATGATATAAATTAAGAATTATATAAATATACTTAATTATATTTATTTACATCTATTATTATTATTTTAAAATTGTTGTATATAAAAGTAATCTTTTTTTTTCTTAAGATTGAACAACTTTTATTCATTATTCTATTAAAATTATTTTTAATAAATTTTTAATATTTAAACTTTTTCAATTATAAGATTTTGTCAATATAAATACTAAAATTTAATTATATTTTTATTTTATTTTGTATTTATTATTTATTATATTTATTCTTTTGTTTGGTATTAATTTTTTTTTTTTTCTTTTTTTTTTTTATTGTAATTATACGAAAATAAATAGGTTAGATATTGTCGATGGTAATAATTATTATTTAAGTATTTTATTACTGTTGATTTTTTTTATTTTTATTTTTATTACAAATATAAATAAATAAAATATATTTAAAAATGAAATTATAAATTATATATATAATTTTACGATAATAGAAAAAAATTAACAAATAAATATAAAAGTAAAAAATCAATTTATTATATCAATTAAATAAGCCATAAAAAAAAAAAAAAAAAAAAAAAATGGACGGAGTTGATTTTGTTTTAATAATAGAGTCATTAATTTTTTTTGTTTTAATAGCAATTAGTGCTCTCTATTTTTTGGTATATTTCCAACATCCTGAAGATAAGTGGGTAGCATGGGCTCCAAAAATTATTGTGGTAAAATCTCAATTATATTAATAAATAATATATACATATTAAAAATATAAATTATTTTATTAAAAATTATTATATTACCTGATAATATAAAACAAATAAAAAATAAAAATATTTAATATTAATAATAATAAAAGATTATCGGATTAATAATAGCATGCTGTAATATATTATTATTACCTTTGGATGTTCAAAATCAACGAGGGGAAGCGGTTAAAAAAGGGTCATTACCAATGGGTGTACTCAATCTTTTTTTTTTCATTCTCACCTCAATATTTGCAATAATTGTTATTCCGTTTATGATGTTTTATTATGAAGCTTATGATGGAAATGAGTAACTATTAATTAATATATTAAAAGATACAAAAGAAAACTAAAAATAAAAAATAAAATGTAGATATGTATTTATTAATTTAATAATTTAATTTTAATATATATATACTATATATGAATTAGCAATGGAACAAAACAACAATATATTTCAGCTACAAAATGGACTTTACCAATGGCTGTAATTGTAATAGGAATAATAACTATTTTATGGTTCCTATTTGGTAAAATATCAATAAAAAGAAAAGAAATTTATAGTAATGTAGTTGATTCCAGTGCATTTGAATATTCAAATGAATATTGTGAAATGACTGTAGGTGAAAAAATTTTAATAAAATTAAAAAAAAAAAATTTTTTTTGAAATAATTAATAAAAACAATAATTATAAATATATTAATACATTATAATATTCCTTTTATATATTAATTTTAACAACCAAAATAATAAATAAAATTTTTTTTTTTTTTTTTATTTGATATTAAATTTTGAATTAATTAATAACAAAATATATTAAAATATGATATGGAACAAATATAACAAATATACAAATATATTAATATTACTTTTTTCTTTAAAAAAAATAAAAATATAAATTTAAAATAACAAAATAAAATACTAACAACAAATAAAACAAAATAAAATAAAATAAAATAAAATAAAATAAAATAAAATAAAATAAAATAAAATAAAATAAAATAAAATAAAATAAAATAAAATAAAATAAAATAAAATAAAATAAAATAAAATAAAATAAAATAAAATAAAATAAAATAAAATAAAATAAAATAAAATAAAATAAAATAAAATAAAATAAAATAAAATAAAATAAAATAAAATAAAATAAAATAAAATAAAATAAAATAAAATAAAATAAAATAAAAACAACAAAATAAAAACATAATATATATATAATAAACATTTATTTTAAAGAATAATTGTCTTATTGAAACTGTAATTGAAAATGATGTAAAAGTATCATATTTTTTGTATATTGTAGCCATTATATCTTTTGTTGGTTGGTTCCTATTTTCAATATTCGGTGGAATTGGATTAGTGACGTTACCTTGTGATTTAATTTCGTCATTTAAAAATAGACCTATACCTATTAGTAAAGAAAAGTATGATAATTACTTAATAAGCAAGTTTATATATAAAATACTATATATTCTAAATACAAATATTGTTAAAAAAGAAATATGAATAAAATGTTATAATAAAAAAAAATTTTAATATCAATTAAGAAATCTATATTAAAATATTAATATTACATGAAATATTAATTTTATTACGTAAGAAATATTAAATTTATTTTATTATTTTTCTAAATATATATATATATATAATTATTATTATTATTATTATTATTATTATTATTATTATTATTATTATTATAAATAGATATCAAAAATTAAAAGATGAAATTGGACTAAGAGCAAAAGCTTTAATGGATAAAAGCTTAGAAATTGAAAAATTAAGGAATGAAGCAAAAGATAAAAGCAGATTTTCAAGAGAAGTTAAAGAATTAAAAAATAAAGAAAATGAATTTCAAAAAGTAAATCTTAACCTATATTTGATAAGAAAAAAAAATAAATAATTTAACAAATAACATAAGATATATTTAATAATTGTAAATTAATTATTTAATTAATTAATTTTTTATTATTTTTATTTATTTATTTATTTCTAAATTACTATTATAGAGTGTTCTTTTACTTGAAAATGATTATAATAATATGGAAGAGTCATTTACAAAAAGAGGTGGCAATATATTAACGCAATTTGCAAAGCTTTTACTTGGAATATTTGGGTTAGATACTACTATTATATATTATTATTCTAATAAAATTAAATAATATAATTTTAAATTAATTTTTAAAAATATATATTAATTTATAATAAACAATGCTACACCAATTATATAATAAAAAATAATTCAAAAAAAATAGTGGAATATTATCTTTTATTTGGCTATTACATATAATTTTATATTCATTCATGAAATCAATTAATTTAGAACCAATATCTTCTTTCTTAAGTTCAATTTTAACATTATTAAGTAAAGTTCCATTTATTGGAACAGCGCTTTATGCTTCATTGGCGTTTTGGCTGTTAACTTCAGTAATCAATGGAAGCATGAAAGTTGGAATGAAATTTGAAATGTTTGCAATCCATCCATTAATGTATGTATAATTTAAGAAATATTGAATATTTTTGACTAAACTTTTTATTTAATAAATATATCTTTTTCTTTACTTACAAAAATAAAAATTCTGTTTTATAAATAAATATAATAATAAAAATAAATAAATATTTAAATAGTATTAGAGGAACATTGATGAATTCATTATTATATAATGTTGGTATAATATTATTTTCTTCTGTTGCAATTATTCAATTTATGTCAACTGCTTTAGGAGGATATGCTAAATATACAACTACACAAAGTAATTATATATTTATTGCTTATAATATATATTACTTATAAAAAAAATTAATATAAAATATAAAATAATTTTATTTATTCTTTGTTTTTTTTTTTTGGTTAATAAAAAAAACAAAATTATAAAAATAGAAATGTTTGGTATACAAATTCAAAAATTAAAATTTTTAGGCTATGGTTATAAATATTTTCTTTATCTCTATTTAATCTTAATCTTAATAACATTCTTTATATGGTAAAAATTAATTGAAAATATATAAAAATTTAATATTAATCTAAATAATCCTAATATGTTATAATTAATTTTTTTTTTTTTTTTTTTTTTTTTTTTAAAAAAAAAAAAACTTTCAGTGTATTTATTCCTACTAAAAAAGCAATTAAAAAATCACGAGAAACAGCACCAGCTGAAACATCTTTAAAATCTAATCCAATATAAAATAATTTTATAAAATTTAAAATTAATATCTTTTTTTTAATTATATAAAATTAAATATATATATATATTAATATATATTAATATATATATTATTATTTTTCAATGTAGTTTAAAATAAAACTAATAATTAATTTATTTTATTATTTTACAAGTAATTTGAACCTTTTTTTTTTTTTTTTTTTTTTTTTTTTTTTCATATAAAAATTATTAAAAGTACAATATAAATAGTTCATAATTTCTTTTTTATATATATTCATCATTTTTATTTTGTTAATGATATAATTATATTTTTCTTTATCAATAACTATATTAGTTTAAATAAAAAGCAATAAACAAATATTTATAAAATAAAAATATTAAATAACTATTTTTTTTTATTTATAAAATTATTTTAATAAATATATAATTTCTAAAGCTAATACACTTTTTATTAATTAGTTAATATAAATATAAATTTAATAAAATTAAATGATTGAAAAGAAAATAAAGTAAATTATAATTATATATTTTTAATTATAATAAATATAATTTTTATCCATATACTATTTTTTGTATTCAATCATTTGATATTAAAATTAATATTTTAAAATACTTTTTTTTTAATGTTTTAAAAAAAACCAAAGATAAATAAGTTGACATAAATGTTTATCAAAAAAAAATAGTAAAGATTAATAAATATTTAAATTTATATACTAGTAATAATAATATAAATTTGAATTATTTTTTCTTTCTTTTTTAATAACAAATAAAATTTGAATGTATTATTATAAATATATATAAAATTAATTAAATTTTATATACAAAGTTCAAAAATTCATAGGGGAAAAAAGTTTACTTTTATATATTTGGATAATTATAGAATTCATTTATTCTTAATTTTATTTTATTTTATTTTATTTTATTTTTTTTTTTTACTAACTATATTCATATTTAACATAATTTATAATAATATGAATTTATTATTATTATTATTTTAATAACACATCGATGAACCATTTAAAAAAAAAATAATTCTTAAAATACATAAATCTCTAAATTTATTTGTCTTTAGATAAATACATAATGAAAATTAAAGATGTTTAAATTTCTTAAATTTTAATTATATTACTATTATTATTATTTAACAATTTTTTTTTTATTTCATACTATTTAGAATTTATTTTTATCTTTAAATATTTGTTATTATTATTATTATTATTATTAAATTTTCATTTTGATATGATATTATATAAAATATATTACATCAATCTTTTTTTTTTTTTATATATATATATATATATTTTTTTTTTAAATTTTTTTTATAATCAATTTTTTTAAAATTTAAAATAACTTTAGAGGGGATATATATATATATAATATTCAAAGGAAAGAAAAAAAAATTTATAATATATATAATTATGCAAATTTAATTTTGAAAGGAAAAGACAGAAACCTGAATAAAATATATTAATGAAGTAATATATTTCAAATCAATAAATATATATATGTATATACATAAAACTATATATATATACTAAGTTTTTTTTCATTATATTTTTATTCTAAAAAATATATTTTATATTATTTTAATTTTACAATATAAATATAAATTCATTTATGGAACATCAATTATTAATATCATACTACTTTATATAGTAAAATCACTAAAAAATCAATTATTTAATATTAATTTATTTTTAATTTAATATATAAATAGTTTTTTTTTTTTATAAATATAACTGTTGTTAGTTTGATTCATTTCAAAAAAATTTTTATATTTATCATTTTATATAACATTTAATATTTACTTTATTAAAAAAATAAATAAATAAATATACAAGTTAGGAAATTATATATATATATATTTTACTTAAAATTTTATTCATATTAATAGAAAATTGTTAACAAAAAATGAAAGGATTAAGGAACAGAGTAATGCTTTCTGTACAAATTAATAAGACTTTTTCTTTTTTTTTTTTTTTTTTTTTTTTTTTTTTTATTAAATTATAATAATTATATAAATATATTTATAATAAATATAAAACAATAATTAAAAATATTAAAATAATGAATAAAGAATAACACTACATTTATATGTATATAATAAAATAAATTAAACGAAAATAAAATTATTCAATAGATAACGAAGAACAAACCATCTGATTCATCAGGTAGTTCAAAAAGTTCAAAAAGTTCAAAAAATTCAGAAAAAAATAATGAAAATGGTAAAGATCAACAAACACCAAAAAGAGAAGGTATTAAAAAAGAACCAGTTCCATCTGTTGCGCCCAACATTACTGCAAAAGCATCTAAAGTAATAATTAAATATTTTATTTTTTGATATTAATACATATTAATCCCTAAAAATGTGAGATTTTAAACTAATGAAATTTAAAATTTTATAATTAAAATTAAATTTATGGGTATATATATTATTATTTCAATATATAAACCCTTATTTCAATAATCAAATTAATAAAAAAAAATTGAAATATTAATAAACAATAATTAATTAAATTAAAAACAAAAACAAAAACTTTAAATGAAAAAATGTCATTAAAAATTTAAAAAAAAAAAAAAAAAAAAAAAAAAAAAAAAAAAAAAAAAAAAATTAAAATCAATTTTTGATATATATATATAAATTAATTAAATTATATATTTCAATAAAAAAGGAGTCACATGAATCGAAACAATCTCAAAATGATGCTAAAGAAATTCCGAAAGTGATGAATCAGATTAGTAGATTAAAGCAAAATTCTATTAAAGATGCAATTCCTGTAATAAAAGCACCAAAAAGACAAGCATCATCAAGATTTCATGTTACTGGTCAAATTGAATTAGAAAAGCTAGTAAAATTCAAAGGTATATGATTGATTTAACAAAATAATGTCACAAAATTAATCTAGCAGAAATAATTATATATATAATTTGAAAATAATAATAATAATATAATAATTATTGGGTTAAACATTATATATATATTTATAATATAATATAATATATATTTTAATTTATAAAAATAGATGTTCCTCCATCAGATAGACAAGAACTATTTATTAAAAAACTTAATCTATGCAATGTCATTTTTGATTTCACAGATCCAGAATCCAACGTAAAAGGAAAAGAGATTAAGCGTCAAACATTAATAGAATTAGTTGATTATATTACAAATAATAAAGGAGTTATTACAGAACCATTATACCCCGAAATAATTAAAATGGTATATAATATTTATATGATACAATAATACATATATATATTAATAATTTTTTAAAATATAAATAATAACAATAATAATAATAATAAACTATTTTATGTTAAAATAAATTCATTAATTAAATTAAAAATAATTAATCATTAAAAATTAGTTTTCAACTAATCTATTTAGAACGATACCACCTCAAGTAAACCCAGAAGGAGATGCATTTGATCCAGAAGATGATGAGCCAGTATTAGAAGTTGCATGGCCTCATCTTCAAATTGTTTATGAATTTTTCCTAAGATTTATTGAATCCCCAGATTTTAATACCAATATTGGAAAACGTTATATCGATCAACATTTTATTATATGTGTAATTATATTATCGTTTAAATCTTTTAATCTTTTAATATAATTCTTATTAATAAACAAAAAAAGAAAAAAAAAAAAAAAAAAAAGAAAAAAAATTAATAAACAGGTTATTAATAAAATAAAATCCATATACATATATATATTACAAAAAAATAAAAAAAAATAATAAAAAAAGATTTTAGAATTATTTGATAGTGAAGATCCAAGAGAAAGAGATTTTCTTAAAACAACATTACATAGAATATATGGTAAATTTTTGAATTTAAGAGCCTTTATAAGAAGATCAATTAATTATATTTTCTTCCAATATATATATGAAAATGAAAGACATAATGGTATTGCTGAATTATTAGAAATTCTTGGAAGGTAATTAGATAAAATATTATTTTAATTAGAAAAAGCTATTTTAATTATTATTATAAATATTAATATTATTAAGTTTCTATTTAAAATATAATTTTCTTTAATAAATTAAATTTTTTTTTTTTTTTTGAAATTAATAGTATTATCAATGGCTTTGCTTTGCCACTTAAAGAAGAACATAAAATATTTTTAATTAGAGTCTTAATTCCACTCCATAAAGGAAAATACTTGGCATTATATCATCCTCAATTAGCTTATTGTGTTGTTCAATTTTTAGAAAAAGATCCAACTTTAACAGAACCAGTATATATATATAATAAAAATTTTATTATTTTTTAATATTGCTATTAATATAATTTTAATATTATTTTTAATTAATAATTATGATAATAATAAAAGGTTGTATTGGGTTTATTAAGATTATGGCCAAAGGTTAATAGTTCAAAAGAAGTAATGTTTTTAAATGAAATTGAAGAAATTCTTGACATCATTGATCCACAAGAATTTGTTAAAATCCAAGTTCCATTATTTAATCAATTAGCTAAATGTGTATCAAGTTCACATTTCCAAGTTGCAGAAAGAGCTTTATTCTACTGGAATAATGATTATATATTAAATTTAATAAGTGATAATGCAAATGTTATTCTTCCTATCATGTTCACCCCTCTGTACAAAAATTCAAAGGCTCATTGGAACCCGTATATTTTTTATATATTATAAATATAAAAATACTTTAATAATATATCAAAAAAATTAAAGAATTTAAAATTAATTATAATTGTATCATTATATATATAGATCAATTCATGGTTTAGTATACAATGCTTTAAAATTAATTATGGAAATTAGTCCGAAGTTATTTGATGAATATAGTAATCAATATAAAGAAAATAGACAAATGTACATAATAATATATATTAATTTTTGATTAAAATCATTTAACATTTTAAAAATAATGATAATAATATAGAATAATTTTTAATAAAAAAAAAAAAAAAAATTAAATTATATTCATATTATAATCATAGAAAAAAACAAATCCAACAAGAACGAGAAGAAAAATGGAAAATTATTGAGCAATTAGCTAAAGAAAGAGCTGAAAAGAACCATATATCAATGGTAGATATAGAAGAATCATCAAATGCTTCTAATTATTTGTCTAATAAACAAGTTCCATTATGTAGTATTTTTAAATATAATATACTGAAATAATATTAATTATAAATGTAAAAAAAAAGCTCGATTAACCAATTTTAATTATAAATATTTTATATTATACTTTTAGCACCAATATCACCTAATATTGATGATACTGAAGAAAACATGGATAAATTAACAAAAGAATTAGTAATTAATTATATAAAATTTAAAAATAATTATTAATTTGGTTTTTTTATTTTGAAATAAAATATTTAGAAATATTTTTTATTTTCTGAAAAATTAATTATTATTATAGGAAAAGGTTAATCCTGATGAAATAATTGAAGTTCCAAGGTTTAGAAAGAAATCAATATTACCTGTTAATGAACAAATATTAAGTGAATTAACAAAGCATAAATCATTAGATAAAATAATAAATTCAAAAGATAAAAATTGCGACAAAGAATAATAATGGATAAATTATGGATTTTAATATCTTAATAATGATAATAATAAATAATAATTCTATTTTTATTCACAAAACGAAAAAAAAAAAAAAAAAAAAAAAAAAAAAAAAAGAAGGAAAAAATTCAATAGATAGTAAAAAATAATAAAACAATAAATCATAAAAAAAAATATTGTTATTAAAATTATTTAATCATCAGGGTTTGATACTTTAGTTTATTTATAAAAAATAGAATATATAATATATTTAAAATATAAACAAAATAATGATTTATAGTTTATTTTGAAATATTTAAATACTTGTATTAAATAATGTTTTATAATTTATTTTAAAATATTTGAATACTTGTATTAAATAATGCTTTATAATTTATTTTAAAATATTTAAATATTTGTATACTTGTATTAAATAATAATTAACTTAATAGATTTAAACTTAAATATAAAATATTAAGTTAATATTTATTAAGTTAATTATATATCATATCAGTTAAATATTTTTTTTCAAGTAATAATTTAAAAACTTTTTTTAATTATTTCAAAAAATTTTTTTGTTATTATAATTATATAGTCCTTATTATTAAATATATAAAATTTATATAAATTTTAAAAATATAACATAAATAAAATAAATTCAAAAAAAATATTGTCAGAATTATAACAAATATCAAATATATAAACTCCTTTTATAAAATTTATATTTCAAATTTCCTTATTTAATTATTCAATATATTAATGATATTAATGTAACGTAATAATAATATTTTTTTAACCTTTTCTTCAATATAATGTAAATGAATCGAATGTACAATAACAATTTACATTCAATTTTTTAATTATACATATATTAATATTGGAGTATAATAAATAAAGTTAATTAAATTATATCATTAATTAATTAATCTATAAAATATATATCAATTATTTTTAAAGTAATGATTATGATTTGGTTAACCAATCATAATTAATTTACAATTTATACTCTATTTAAATAAAACAGAAAAAATAACAAATAAATAAATAAATAAATAAATATAAATAAATATATATAAATAAATATTAATAAATAATCAATTAATTAAGTAAATAAATATATATATAAATAAATATGTATAAATAAATATATAAATGTTTATATGAGTTGTGTAAAATACAAAACAAAAAAATGATTAAACTCTAAATCTACTTTTTTATAATTATATAAATAAAAAAAATTATTATTATAAATTATATATATGTAAAGAGAAAAAATACTTTTAAATAATTATTTATTAATATAATTATATGACATTTGTTATTCATGGAAATGTATTTTAGAAATCATTTTTAAATTATTTTACCAAATGTTTATTTAAAATATTTATTTATTTATTTATTTACAGTCCTTTATAAGATAATAATCTATATTAAAAAATAATGGATAAAACCATAAAAATATAACTGTAAATTATTTATTATAGAATTATTATATTAAATATACAAAATTTAATATATAATAATTATAATAAAATATTATTATCAAGAAATAAATAAATAAATGATAAGTAAATAATAAATAAATACATTAATAATAAATACATAAATTATAAATAAATAAATAAATAAATAAATAAATAAATAAATAAATAAAATAATATTATTATTGAATTATATTAAAACAATATCAAATAATTTATTAAATCATTTAATATTTAATATTAAGAAAATTTTTTTTATATTTGTGAATCATAAAAATATAAATATAAATATTTATAAATTGGTATAATTTTTTTTTTATCTTTATAATAAAAAAATTTTTTTTGCTATATATATGAATATAACAAAAAAAAATTTTTTTTTGTAGATGTATTTTTGAAATTTTTAATTATAGTAAAAAAAATATTAATTTAAAAATCTATTTGAAAATAAATTTAAATTAAAAAAAAAAAAAAAAGAGAACTTTTTAAAGTTATTTTTTTTTTTAATTAATTTTGTTATTTTTATACTCTTTGTCTAAATACTTTTGTATAATTTCAAAAAGGATAAGAAACAATTTTAACAGTAACTATAAATTCTATAAAAATTCATATAAAATGAAATTGAAAAAAAAAAATTAAAATAAATAAATAAATAAATAAATAAATATTAAATAATTAAAAAAAAAAAAAAAAAAAAAAAATTAATAGAATTGTGTAATGATTACATATATTTATTATTAATAAACACTTATTTCATAAAATATCAATAAAAATAAAAGTATAAAGCAAATTAAGAATAAAAATAAAATAATAAAAAAGTGAATAAAATAAATAAACAATATATATAACAAAATATAAAATATTTATGAATAAAAACAAAAAAAAAAAAGAATTAAGAAAAGTACAAAAATATTACTTGAAATAAAATTTAATAGTTTATATTTTAAGGTTCTTACCAACAAAGAATAAATTATATATTTGTAGAAACAATTAAAAAATTGATGAAATTTAATGGAAAAAAATAATAAAGTATAAATAATAACAATAATAATTGAAATTTTTATATTTCGAAAGATAATTATTAAATGAATTAATAGTATTCGTATATTCAAATATTCAAAAAAATCAACTAACTCTAGATAAACTGGAGTTTGAAAAAAATTATGAAAGATATAATTGTTAATAAAAATAATAGTAAACATATTTTTAGAATAAATATAAATATAAATATAAATATAAATAAATAAAATAAGATATATATTATAAGAATTAAAAAATTAATCATATTTAAAATAATTTTAAATAATTTTATAGGATAAAAATTAAATCTTTTTTTTTTTTTTTTTTTTTGTATTTTTTTGGAAAACAAAATTAAAACTAAAAAGGAATTAATTTTTAGTTTTATATCAAATATTTATCACAATTATATTTTTAAATTTATATTATATGGGTAGAGTAATATAATATTAAAAATTATTAATATAATATAAATATTAAAATTATAATAATAATGAGGTATAAATGGAATTATTATAAATATTAAATAAATACATTATATAACTTTTTAAAACTAATTTTAATTAACGTATATACTTAATTTTAAAGTTCAGAAAAAATGTTGGAAATTTTAAATAAAACAACTTTAAATATATCAATATCAAAATTTATTAAAGATTTGGGATATGGATGCACTTCATCAGAAAATATATTAGAGAATGTTTTACAGCAAATTGGAACAGAATTAAAATCTTTAAAAGAAAAAGATGTTGCTTCATTATTATTAATGATGGCACAAACAAATGTAGGACTCAAAGAAAGTTCAATGTTGAAGTCAATGATTCCATCATCATATGAACAGGAGTATAAAACATTAAATTCTTGGGATGTTAAATTATTTATTGAATCCTTAAAGAAAAAAGTATGTAGATTATTTTTTTAAAATTGAAATATTATGAAAATATTGGTATATATGTTCGAAATATATTAAAATAAAAAAAAGTGATAATTAATAAATATTTTAAAATCTTTTTTCAGAATCAATCTCTAGTTTGGAATGTTGTTTTTAAGAGCTTTGATCAGGAAGGATTTCAACTTTATAATCAAAAAGAGTTTGAATTTTTATTAGAAGCTTTTTCATATATTTATAATGTATATATTATAAAATATTTAGTATAATTGAATATCAAAAACGAATGGTTATTAAATAATATAATTATATTTTTTAATTTAGGATATAAATGACTTTCCAATTTCAATTCTATGGGAACCTTGGAATAATTATCTATTTCAATTTGAATTTATCCGTTTTATTATTTTGTCACAACCAAATAATTTAATTAAATTATTAAAACAATCAAAAGAAAAAGTAATTACTTTGGATACTTTTTCATCTATTAATGGTTCAGCAAAATTACATGACTCTGCTATATTAGAAAGTCCATGGAATTCAATGGAATTAATAAGGTGCCTTATAACATTAATGGTAAATGATGATATTAAAGAATACGTAAGAGAATTCTTTGGAATTGGAATTAAAAAAGTACCAGAAATAATATTAATAAGTTTAGCTCAGATAAATGTAATTATTTTATATATTTATTAAAATTTTTAAAAGGTTTTTTTTTTTTTTTTTTTTTTCAAATATTAGTGATTTTTATTATTAATAATTCTTTTTTTGTTTTAATATATTTTAATATAATTTAATTTGCTTTATTATGTTTTATATATATATATATATTTATATGTATATCTTTTAATTTTTAGATACCAAAACGTGAAAAAGCTGTTGTATCTGAGTTATTAAATGATGTTTTAATGATATTAATGGATAGTCATTCTAATTCAGCACCTGTTATTCAAAAAGTTTGGAAAATTAATCCCTCTCTTTTAATATCAGGATTAACTAGTATATACAAAAAATTTCCAACTTCACTTTCGAAAATATTGGATATTGCTCAAGAAGTGAAGGTAATCAATTTAATACAATTAATCAATTAAAAAAATATGAATAATTTAAATATGGGTTTTAATAGATATTGAAATTGTTTGATAAAAAAAAATTTTAGGGTCTATCGCAAATTCTTGAAACAAAATATTATCATTTTGCAATTGATTTGGCATCACTTGCCTCAAGAAGAGACTATCTTAATCTTGATAAATGGCTTCAAGATCATATCAAAAGTGATGGTGAACCATTTTTAATGGCATGCTTGGAATTTTTAGACGAAAAAATTACTCAAAAATTATATCCTGAAGAAAAGAATTTGTATCCTCAATCTGTTTTATTATCTTATGATACCGTTTTAATATTTATTAAAGTCATTAATTATTATATAAGGTAATATATTCTAAAATGTTTAGTATTAAAAATAATAGGATAGTTATAACTACATTTATTGTAAAAATAACAATTATATTAAAAACGGTACTATTATAATCTTTTTTTAACATATTTTATTTTAAAATAAATATTGATAGTATGCTCAATAATGAACAGTCGTTGGCTTATAAAAAGAAATTAGCAACTTATCTTCAGGCTTATCCACAATCGAAAAATATTAATTCAGTAGAAATGAATGAATATATTAATCCATTAGTATCAGAAAATGATAAGCAACAAACGGCTTATTTAGCTGAAATAAGAATGAAAGCTAATGAATATTTAGAACTTTTCTATAAAAATCAATTGTCCGTTGATCAATTAATGAAACTATTTATTAATTTAAAAAGTTCTAAAAATAAATATGATTTAGATTTATTAAATCTTATGACAGCAAATATTGTGGAAGGTGGCAAATCTTATATTCATTATCCAGAAATTTTATTGATAGGAAATATGATAAAATGTCATATCTTAACAGACGAATATTTAGTTAAAGCTTTAAAATTGATTTTAGATTCATTAAAAGCACAACCTAATACTAATCTTTTTAATTTTGGCTTAAGTGCATTAATTGAGTTTAAATCAAGATTACCAGAGTGGCCTCATTATTGTTCTAATTTATTACAAATTGGTAATTTACATCAATATCATCCAGAAATTATAAGATATATTCAAGGGATTACAACAAATGGTATGAATTATCCTCTTGAAGATATTACTGCTGAAAATCCATCTAATTCCTTTAATAATATGGCAACAAAAGATAAATCTTATATTAATTCTGTTTCTATTGAATCTACAAAAAAAGCATTGTTTAAATCATTAAATATTAATCCTGAAATTGATTTCCCAATAAAAAGTAGTCAAAATATGGCCATACCATCCGAAGCTGTTCAAGATAAAATATTATTTATTATTAATAATGTTTCCGTTTCAAATATTGATATTAAGGTTCAAGAATTTAAGGAAATTTTAAAGGAAAGGCATTATCATTGGTTAAGTCAATATTTGGTGGAACAACGTGTTAGTATTGAACCAAATTTCCATTCTCTATATATTTCATTTTTGGATAAATTAGAAAAACCATTATTAATGAAAATTATTGTTTATGAAACCTTTGTGAATATTTATTCCTTAATTAATTCAGAAAGTATTGTGAATAATTCATCAGAACGATCTTTATTAAAGAATTTGGGTACATGGCTAGGTGGAATTACATTAGCTAAAAATAAACCTATAAAACATAGAGTATTAGCTATGAAGGAAATTCTATTAGAAGGTTATGACAATGGTCGTTTAATTGTTATTATACCATTTGTTTGTAAAGTTTTAGAACAGGCTTCGAAGAGTATTGTTTTCAGACCTCCAAACCCATGGACAATGGCAATTTTAAAAGTACTATCTGAATTATATGAATTTACTGATCTTAAATTGAATTTGAAATTTGAAATTGAAGTTCTTTGCAAGAGCTTAGATATTGATATAAAAGATATTAAACCATCAAATTACTTGAAGGAACGTCAAGCTAATAATAAAATTAGAAAGGAACAAGAAGAAAAATTAATAAAGAATGGAAGAATTCCATCCGAATACTATGATAATCAACAATTGATGAATCAACAAAGAGTTGAAATGAGCATGAATAATATGAATAACATGAATTCACAAGTAATGTATAACCCAGGTACACCATCGATGGTTGAAAATGTTATGGGAATGAATAATAATCCAATGAATCAAATGAATAATGATATGAGTATTTATCCAGAATTACAGTTAATGACATTTAATACAAATATTTCATTATTTAATACTTATCCATTATTGAAGCAATTTATTCAATCTGAATTTAATCAAGCTATCGATGAAGTTTTAATTGCAGAGGTTGAAAGATGTGTTAATATTGGTGTTGTTACTACTGGCGAGTTAATTCTCAAGGATTTCATTATGGAACCTAGTGAAGAAAAAATGCGTAGTGCTGCTCACATTACTGTTCAAAGTTTAGTAACCAATTTAATAATGGCCAATTGTAAGGATACTCTTAGAATTAATATCAATAATCATATAAGAAATTTGTTTATTTCTAGTGGTTTAAATATGGACATTCAAATTGAACAAATAATTAATTCTATTATTAGTAGTAACTATGATTTAGCTTATTCTGTTATTGAAAGATTAGCAATTGAAAAGGCTATTATTAGTATTGATAAATACTTAAACATGGCATATATTTATCGTATTAATAGTAATAAGAATCCTAATCAAACATTTATTGATATGAAGTTAATTAAGAGTATGTATACCCAAGTAAATATTCCTGATATGCTGAGTGTCAAGATAGGAGGATTGACTCCAGCTCAGTATCAAATTTACAAGGAATTTAGAGGTATTACTCCTACTATTAATGCCATGACATCGAATCAACAAAACAACGAACAATTACTTCATCTTTATAATCAGCAAAATCAACTTTCAATGACTTCTCAACAATCTCTTGCCATGCAATTACCTCAAAGCCAATCTAAAAATCAAGCGTTATCAATGATGCAAATGAAAGATTCATCATTATTTATTCCGGATACCCAAAATTATAATAATTTTATTAACCCACAAACTCAAGAAATAAATTATAATATTCTTATTAATTTATTATTAGAAAAATTAATTATTTTAATGAAAAGAATTGAAAATATTATTAATCAATATTCTGATGAAGTTTTATATTCAATTAAAGATATTACTGATATTCATATATTATTAATCCAGATACCAAGTATAATAATTTCAAATAATAACAATATTGATGATATACCTTTAATGCTTTTTGAAAAAATTATTACTTCCTTATATAAAAGCTATACTACTCTTTCTCAAGATATATATACTTTTATTCTAAATATTTTATTTAAATTTTTAGAAGATATTTCTACAAGAATTACTTCTTGGTTCCTCTTAATTGATAGTGAAGTAAAATTAAATGTTCCAGTAACCAAAAGTATTCTTAAGTCAAAATTAATAAGTACAGCTGAATTTGATGAAAAGTTATCTCAACAATTGAATGAAAATAAAGTTGAAATCATTGATTATGTTGCAAATTTAATTAATGCTGCTGTATTTGAAGATATGGAATTATATGTAGATTTTAATGAATTTCCAAAATGTATAGAAACATTCCATTATATGGTTCAGTATGATAACTGTCCAGAATCTATCAAGAATTTATTAAATAATATCAAGAAACGTAATTCTGAAATTCAATATAAAGGAGAAAAAACGCCTTCTCAAGTATTAAAGGATTCAGAATCATCTATTAATAAGGAAAATGAAACAGATGAAAATGCTAACGATAGTAATACAAATTCAGCGACAAAATTAACAGATTCATCTATTAATAAAAGTGCTTCATCATTAGATGAAAATAAAGAAATTTTAACCTTCTTATTTAAGGAATGGATGACCATTTGCTTAAATAATAAAAGTGAAGAAGAACAACTTGACTTTATCACTAGAATTCAAAATCAAGGCTTGTTTAAGAGTGATAATGTTACTTATTTCTTCTTTAGGTACTTTACTGAAATTAGTATTAATCAATATATCTTCTTTAAAAAGAGAAATTACATAAAGAATATTGTTAATCAACCTGTAGATGCCTATGCCAAATTAATTGTTTTATTAATCAAGTATAAGCCAAAATTAATTGATAACCAAGTAGATATTAATAATATGAATAATGAAAATGATTATTCTAATGAACAAGTTAAATTGGCCACTCAAGTTCTTTCTGTCATTGTTTTAGTGATGGTACAATCTCATGAAAAGCAAAAACTTTCCTTTAATCAACAACCCTACTTTAGATTATTTTCAAGTATTCTTTATGAATTGGAAAAGATTGAAAAGAATATTCAACAAATTTACTTCCAAATTTTATTATCGATTAGTAATTCTTTCCATTCTCTTCAACCGCTTTCTGTTCCAGGATTTACTTTCTCATGGCTACAATTAATTTCTCATCG
>JACVTC010000050.1:627500-660000 GCA_016946835.1 Neocallimastix lanati (nom. inval.) | reverse complement strand
TCTTTAATCTTTAATTCTGTGAAACCAGAGGTGATAGTAAAAATCCAAGTATCGTTCAAAGGGTACAATTTCCCCAATGTATAGATCTCGTTCTTTGAGGGGACTACGTTCTTGGTTGTGTACCATAAATGAGCATTTTATTAATAGTTAGTTTAATTATTTCAAAGTACTTAGTTATATATTATTTTTTCTTCTCTTTTTTCGTCTTTTAAAATTTTTTTTTTTTACACTATTCTATTTTATATTATTTTTGACATTTATTTTATCTAATTACCTTACTAAAACAGATGAATATTTTTGTTTCTTTTATTTGTTATCTTTAACATTTAAATAACAACTTTTTATCAACTTGTTATCAATTATTTTTAGTGTATATAGATGATTAATTAATCAACTATCACTAATTTGAAACAATTGATGGTCCATGCTACTTTAATAATATTTAAAAAAATTATTATATGATCTCAAAGCGACTATACAATGTAATAAATTTAAACTCTAAATCTCAATTTGACCTTCTTTTTTTTATTATTAAAAAATATCCATCATTTCATGGCTCCTATTTTGTTATTATAGTTAATGCTCCTAATCAACATTCACTATTTAGTTTTATCCGTAAAAATATTGAAATACTCCCTATTACATCAAAAATTGATTAGAAATGTTGTTTGTTAAATTCTTTATATCCCAAAAATTCAGTAAATATCAATAGAAAAAAAAAAAATTTAAAAATAATTTCAAACCTTTAGATGCTCTTTACAATCCTATTTACTAAGATTTTTTCTCTAGTCACTTTTCTTTTAGCTCATTTTTCCTGCTAGCTGGAACATCAATGGTTGGAATATAGAAAAAAAAAGGATGAGATTGTTTACTTTAATTCAATTTTCAAAACCTGCTTGTATATGCCTTCAGGAAACTCTCAATAATAAGTTTTTCGGTAATGAATGTTTCTCCTTTTACTTCCTTTACAATAACATGTTAGTTTTCCTTTATACTAATAAAAAAGCTAGTGTATATCACATTGGGTTAGGTTATACTGGCTTTGCATCAAAAGAAGTTAGGAATCGAAGAAAAAATGTACTAGAAAATTCTCAGTAATAATATGTATATCAAAGCGCCAACTCTGAATACTTTGTATGTCCTTAGTATGACAGTCCAGCAGGGACAATATTCGCTCATTAGTGGGTGGTAAACATCGGAAGATAAAAAAAAAGATAATATTTCTCTTGGTTTGAGGGAGAGTATAGAGGTCTCCACACAATCTACTTTACGGACGTTATTTATTTATTTTGTATTATCAAATATTTTTGGTATATATGATCATTATTCGTATCATAATATCATAAAACTTTTAAATTTTCTCTCTACTTTCGTTTCATTACATTAACTTTATTTTTTATTAAATTTTATTTTTAATATTTTTTATTTGATACATTTTTTATCATAATATTTATTTATAATATATTGTTACACTTAAATGTATCTTAAATGTATACAATATATTAATATGTTATTTTAATAAATATTTAATAAAGCAATGGAAGTCTATTCTCTTTCTAGTCTAAAAATATATATATATATAGTTTTATATTTTTTTATGTATATCAGAGTTTCGGATTAAAATTTCTTTCTACATATATAATTAATATTTCTTTTTGTAATTTTTTTTCCTTCTTCCTTTTTTTTTTTTTATTTTTATTTTTATTTTTTATTTTAACTTTTTAATTGTCTTTAATAATAGTAAATATAAAAAAAGAAAAAGTATCTTTAATAATCATGTCAAGATTACCTCCAGATCCAATTTATATTTTTAGAGGACATAATTCTGTTATTAATACTGTTAAAATTTTAAAAGATATAATTATATCAGGGTATTTTATCATAAATACATTCATTATTTTATTTAAATTAAAATATTATAATATTTAGTTTTATTATATATATTAATGTATATGAAAATCAAAGTTTTTAATGGATTTTGAAAATTTTAATAAATTTGGTTTAATTTGAAATATTAACAGTGATGTAAATGGTGAAATAATATTATGGGATTTAAAATCTAAAAAACAAATAGTAAAATGGAAGGCACATAATGAGGCAGTATTATCAATCCAATATATTTATAATAAAGAAATTATTTTAAGGTGACATTTTTTATAATTTTCTAATATTTTAAGTTATGAATTTTATTAATATTAAAAAAAAAATATATATATATATAATATTTTTTATCTATTTTTCAAATAAATTAATTCAAAGTCAAGGAAGAGATAATATACTATTAGGATGGGATTATGGTACATTTAAAAAAGAAAATGCTAAAACCGTTAAAGTATGTTCTTCAATGATTGTTGATTCTTTAAGTTTTTGTAAATTTAGTCTTTTTCAAAATGAAGATGCCTCGGAATTATTACTTGCAATTCCAAAATTAAATAAAAATGAATTTGTAAGTTTTTTTTTTTTTTTTTTTTTTTTTTTTTTTTTTTTTTTTTTATTTATTTTATTTTATTTTTTTTTTTTTTAGATATTCACATATAATAATTGAATAATATAATTTTTTTTATTTTGTAATATATATGCATATATATAATTTATGTTTAATTAACAAAGATAGACGTAATTGATTTAAATTTGAAACTCATTAAATATGAAAACATTGGGGTTAATGATAATGATATTAAATCTGGTAAATATGATTTAATATAATATATATATTTCTTTATTATTATTATTATTGTTATTATTATTATTTTTTTTTTATTATTATTTTATTTTTATTTTTTTTTTTTTTTTTTTTATTTTTTTTATTTTTTTTTTGAAATATTAAGTTATTTTAGTTTAAAGGTAAATTTATTATATCTGAAATAAAAATAATTAATTGGTATTCTAAAAATAATATAATTTAAGGAATGTGTATGTGTATAAAGATAATTAAAAAATATCAGAAACTATATTTATTATCAGGATATGAATATGGAAATGTAATAATGTGGGATTTAGAAAATAAAAGCATCTGTTGGAATCATAAATTTCATTCTGAACCAGGTATTATATTTATATATATAAAAGTAATATATATAAAGATTTATAATTTAATTATCTATTTTTATATTAATTTTTATAAATATTATTTTAATTACTCTAACTGCATAGTATTTTCGATTGATGTCTCAAATTCATTGAAATATGGCGTATCTGTTTCAGCAGATAATATAATCGCTCATTTTGAATTAAATGAAGTTAAATTAATTTTTTTTTTTTTTTTTTTCTCTGAAAAATAAATTTTTATTTTTAAACATTTTAATTATTATAATGTACTAACTTTTTTTTTAAAAAATTTTTAATTTCAAGAATAAAAATCCAAAATATAAAGAAATTAAAATGAGAACTTGTGGTATTGCTGATGTTAAATTTAGATATGATGATAAAATATTTGCAACTGCAGGATGGGATTCTAAGTAATTTTCATTTAATTTTATTATTTATTAGTTATAATTATTCTCTATATATTAACAACAATTGTAATTATTAATAATATAAATTACGAAAAGAATAAGAATATTTCATGCTAAAAAATTAATACCATTAGCAGTACTATCCTATCATAGAGAAGGCGTGCAAGAATTAGATTTTTTAAGAAAAGATCCTAATGATAATAATAAAGTTAATGAACTAATATCTTGTTCAAAAGATGGTTGTTTAAGTCTTTGGAAAATTTATTAATGTTAAATTATATTAAAATTAATGAAAAAAAATATAATTTTTTTTATTATAATTGATAAGAATTTTAATAAATAAATTTTAAATCAATTTTATATATATATATATATATATATAAATTTATAAAAAATTAAAAACAATTAAAACAGAGAAGAAAAAAATATTCAATATTTCAACATTTACTAAATATATATATTATTTTTTATTTTTTTATTTTTATTTTTATTTTTATTTTTTTTATTTTATTTTTTTTTTTTTATTTATTTTTTTTTTTTTATTTTTATTTTTATATTTTTTATATTTTTATATTTTTATATTTTTATATTCTCTTCCAAAATTATACAAACATATATATATATATACATCCGTGTCTTTTTTTTTTTTTTAAAAAAAATTATATATATATTAGTTATAATATAAAATTTATTTTATTATTTTATTCATGATGATTAATTTAAGAAATTTTTAAGTATACATCAAAAAGCATTATAATATATTCGTAATTAGAAGTTTTTTTTTTTTTTTTTATTAAAATAATTAAAATATAAATATGTTTATATTTTTATTACTATTATAACTACTATTTCTCAATTATTACTGCTATTACTCTAATTATTGATTATTTATCAGAGTTATAAATTTCAAAATTTTGGGAATTGTATTTTTTGTTGTATGAATGAATTAAGACTTTTATATACTAATGATATTTTTTTAAATAAATAAATAAATAAATAAATAAATAAATAAATAAATAAATAAATAAATAAATAAATAAATAAATAAATAAATAAATAAATAAATAAATAAATAATAAATAAATAATAAATAAATAACAATAACAATAACAATAATAACAATAATAATAATACATAATAATATATATAATAATAATAATAACAATATATAACAATAATAATATATAATAATAATAATAATAATAACAATGTATAACAATAATAATAATAATAATAATTCCAATAATAATTAATATTTAAAATTTTTTATTTAATAATAATTTTAATTATTTTGTTATTTATTACCTTTGAGTATTCTTCTTGGAGTATCTTTTTTCTTAATTCTGTACTATTTAAATATTGGATACTATAATTATATGGTATTCCTTCATTACCATAAACTCTTTCTCCTTTTGGATATGATTCATTTGGGAATTTATCCTTTTTTTTTTTTTTTTTATTTGTTAAAAAAAAATATTAATTTATTATATTAATTTATTTAAATATTATATATTAATTTATTTTTTTAATAATAATAATAATAATAATAATAATAATAATAATAATAATAATAATAATAATAATAATAATAATAATAATAATAATAATAATAATAATAATAATTAAAGTTTAGATAAAAATTTTCATATAAAAAAAAAGTATTTTTACAATATTTTGTTTGATAAAGTTTGGTTCTCTGTTAATCCTTTTCTTAATTAAATCCAAATATAAATAATTTATATTATCAATTCTTTTGAAATTGTTGATTCCTTTCTTTTGAGATATTTCAACAGATTCTTCTTCGATATTTGGGGTATAATAGGACGTTATATTTTGTTCTTGATGGGTATTTAATTGTAACAGAATTTCATACGTTGTAACATTATTTCCTAGAGTTCCGATCAATGAGCTTAATTGTTCATATGAAGGGAAGAGAACTTTAGAGTTTATTTCTTCCATTGAGTTACATTCGTCAATCTATATAATTATTATTATTATTTTATATATATATTTTTTTTTTAATTATTATATTTTTAAATATGAAATTTATAAATATATAAATAAATAAACAATAAACATTAATAATAAATAATAGAAAAATTTATAAATAAGTTAATAGATAAATTAAACCATATAAATAAGTGATACGATAAAATGTAATAATTTTATAATATTAATATTACCATTTCTAATAGTTTTAATGTTTCTAAAGCGATTTTTGGAGTATGACATTTTAAGTATGTGCTATTCATTGTTAATAAAGATTTTATGCTATCTCTTAAATAAACATAAATAGGTGAAATATAAATTGATGACCAAATTCTTTTATAAAATGTAAGTTTCGGTGAATGGAATGTCTTAAATTTTATAAATTCGCTAATTTAAATAAAAAATAAATTAGAATTTATTACAAAAATTATTAAAATTATTATTAATGTTTTATTGAATAATGTATTTAAATTTAAATTAAATTATTATTAATAATTTAAGATACTTCGAATTTAATATATCTCTAATATTTTGGAGAATTTTTTTAGGTCCTTCTAAAAATATCATATGATGTTCTTGATCAAAAATATGAAATCCAGTTATAACACCCTATAATATATATGTATAATAAATTGATACATAATTATTTTTAATTTTTTTTTTTCTTTATTATCTATATTAAATTTTCAACATAAAATTATTTTATATTTCATACTAATTCAGAATCATTTAATAATTCTTTATCAATTCTAAATGCTTCTATGTCATAATTTTCAATAAAGTCCATTGGATTATCATTACATAATTTATTTTTATCATTAATTGAATTAATGCTGATATTATCACAGTTTGATATACTATTGCATATACTATTACTACTCCATTCTTTGTCATCATTTTTATTAATTTTTAAAATCTTTTTATTGATTATAGTCTTTGATTTATCAAAATCTACTTTGTTTTTCTGTTTATTAGCTTCATTTGACAAACTTTTCTTTTTCTTTTCAAACTCATATCTAAAAAATTCTTTAATATTAAATTCTGTGATAATTCTAATTAATTTTGAAATATTTTGATTGTCAGATTTACTTTTTTTTTTATTTATATATTTTGCAATAAAATATATATATATAGTAATTGAAAAATTAATTTTTAATAATATGATAAAATATTATTTTTATTATACATATAAATATATATTTTTATATTATTATATTAATTATTTAAAAATACTCTGCAATTATAATGATTCTTGAAAAATCAAAATTAGTAATCTCATTTAAGTTGGATATTATGTTTTTTACTATAGGATATGTGACTGATATTTTTATTTTTAATGATGTTCCGTACTCTAAATAATTAATATTATCAACAAAATCACTACCTTTATCTTTTTAAGGATTATTAAAAAAAAAGTTAATATTTTATATACACATACATTTAAATTTTAAATTTAATAATATGTCATACATTTTAAATGAAAATTTGTTTTAACTGGAGAAATCAATGTTAATTCTTTAATACCTGTTACAAGTGGTGCGAGTGCTATTATATATTTATTTATTAATAATAAATGTTATTATTACTTATAATCAGTATGAATATAAATAAACCTTTATATCTTTTAAATAGAAAAAAAAACTTTAATAATTACAAAATGATGCAACACCATATACAATATTAGGCATATAAGTTGTTCTATAACTCTCAACATAATCAAACCCTGTTATTTTTATATTATTTTAATATATATATTATATATATAGATATATTATATTATTATATAAAAAATTTTTTTTATAATATAAATATATATATTTACTATTAGAAATATATTTTTTTTCTTTTGGAACTTCATAATCTCTATCATGAATCTGGCATTATTATTTATATATAGAAAAAAAATTAATATTGTAGATAACTTTATTAAACAAATAATTATATTTCTTTTAATATATACTTCAATATTTAGTTTTTTATATAATAGACTATTGAAAAGTTCTTCTTCTTTTATATGACCAGTTAATAATAAATGTACAGAATTAAATATAATTTTATTGTTCTCTTGACGGTGCTCTTCCAAACATTTATATTCCTTTTCAGAATCAAGATATGAAAATTTACAATAACTTTAAATATAATTAAAATAATTAATTGTTTTTGAATTTAATCATTTTTATTATATACATATTTAATAATAAAATAATTAATAATAAAATTTTTATTTGCAATTACGTGGGCGCGACCATAGCATAATTTATTTGATTTGTTGATGGTTTTGGAGGCATTGATTTAGCTGATACTATTTCTACCGCAATTGGATTCAAACTTCATTAAATTTAATATATATATATATATATATATATATATATATATAAAATATTTATATTAAATTTATTTAAAAATATAAAATTAATATTAAAATATATATATAAATATTTTATATAAATATTTTTTAATAATTTTTTTTTCTTCAGTTATATATTTAAAATAATTATTTATTTTGTGAATTATAGCATCATTATCTACCATCGTCTTTGTTTAATCGATAGTAATGGTTCTGAAAGAGTAAGTTTAAATCCGAAATGCTTAATTTCACCCAAAGGATAGTCTATACTGTTATAAATATATCATAATAATAATAATAATAATAAAAAAAAAAAAAATCAAATTTGTATAATTTTATCTTTTTCGATATCTAACATTTTTAAATATTAATATAAATTGTAATTATCTTTTTTTTGTTATTATTACTTTTTTCTAACTTCACATTCATCAAAAAATAATTTACATATATCCAATGTTGTTTTTCCTATTAATTCATATTGATCCTCATTTTTTTTTTTTGATAGATTATCACCTTTACCTTTTTTTTTTAATTTATTCTTATGAATATGTTTGTCTGATATTCTACTACTTTTAGCCGAAGAACTTCTTGTTCTATTACTTTTACTATTTTTCCTATAACCTTTTTTACTTTTACTTTTTCCTCTACTTTCATCAGTACTATAATCTTCATCATTACTCTCGTCACTTTCATCAGTACTATATCTTTTTTTTTTTGTTTTGGAATGATTATTTTCTTTTCTCTCTTTTGAATTGTTTTTCCTTGTTGGTGATTGTGATCGTGATTGTGATTTCGAATAACTTCTAAATTTTCTTGTTGCCTTTTCTGGAATGGCAAAATGATGTGGATGTGGTCTTATATGTAAAGTATTATTAAATTCATCAAAATAATCTCCTGATAAATTACTAAAAATATTTGGACCAAAAATATCATTATTATTTATTGGATTATGTTGTTGATTCATTGATTCATAATTCATAAATGGATATTTTGTTCGAATTGGAATCTGAAATGAACTTTTGAATGGAAAATTTAATTGCTGTAAACTATCATAAACAGGTTTTATTGGAATTAATGAAAAATTGTAATTAATTAATGAGGATTGATTTGAAGAATATTCATCTTCTAATTCATTATTATTTTTTTCATCATTTTTATTTTCTTTATTATGGTGATTTGTATTTGAATTTAAATTATTGAAAGGTTTATGAAATGTCTTTTTATTAGATTGAGGATAATTACTTTTTCTACATGCGCTCATGATATTTCTTGTTCTTATTTGTCTATATAAATAATCATTAGATGCATTTCTTTCATCATCATTAGGAATTAATTTCCATATTTTAATCTCAACTTGTTTGTTATATAAATTTTTTAGAAAATCCTTTTATAATATTAATTATTATTATTATAATTATTATTATTATTAAATATTAATGTATTTATATCTCTAAATATATTTTAAAAAATATATATATTTATTAAATTAATAACATTACTAAATTAATATCCACATCATGAAAAGTTTGATATACTGAATTGGAATATTGAATTATATCAGACTTGTAACATAAAATAATAAAAAAAAAATATTATAAAATATTTTAATATTTCATTTGAATTTAAATATCAATATTTAATTCATACTTCTCCTTCAATTTTTCCTGCAATCGTATATGAAAAATAATAACTCGAATTATCATCTTCATTTTTTTTTTTTCCTTTTTTCTTTTTTCCATTTGTTTTGGTATCTTTTTTAGATTTATTGGATTTATTGGCTGTAGATTTACCAGAACTTGCTTTACTATTTTTATTTTTTCCTATTTTTTGATTGTTTTCTTCTATATCATCCTTCGGTTTAATCTCTCCATTAATAAGAATATCTAATAATTAATATATTTCATATTTAATATATTATATTGATATATAGCCTAAAAATATATATGAAATAGTATTATTAACCTTTCTCTATAAAATAATCAATAACAACATTTATTCGTACTGTATGAGAATCATTTAAGGTTTTACTATCGTCAATATCTAATTTTGAATTTATCATATTATCTTTCATTATTTTATTATAACTAATTTTTTTATTTTATTTTTTTTTTTTTTTATTTAATTTATATCAATTTCCATTATAACAATATATTATTAGAATAAGAATTATTATTTTTAAGGTTTTTTTATTATTAAATTTCAAACTAATTATTTTAATACATTAATTGGGTGTTTTATTTTTACTATTTTCATTATATTTATATTAATAATATATATATATATATATATATAATTTTTTTTTTTATTTTTTTTTATTTTTGAATTATGTATTATTCTTTAAAAATAGTAAAAAATACCCGATGATATATTTATAATTAAATCATTTTTTAAAAAACTCGGTTTTAAAATTTTTTTAATATTATTCTTATTAATTATAATTTAACTACTTCTAAAAAAAAAAAAAAAATTTTTTTTTCTAATTTATATATATAATAAATAAGTATTAGCTTTTATATATGTAATATTTTAATATTATCATTAAAAATATATATTAAGGAAATTCGTTTTAATTATAAATATTAATATATATTAATTTTAATAATATATGATAAATGTTTTTTTCTAATAATTCTATGATATATATATTTTTTATTTTTTATTTTTTATTAAATATTTTCAAAATAAAACTTTATATGATTATAAAAACCAACTTTTACAGTTTAGATATTAAATTTATAATATTATATTTCTTTTTTTTTTAAATTTATTATTGTAAATACTATTATATATATACTATATACATAATATTATTTTATATTAATTTCATGATTTTATATATTTTAATATTAATTTATTTTAAATGAAAATACATTATCCATTTAATAATAAAAATAAAAAAAAAAAAAAATAAAAACCGGCTTGATATCAAAATTAAAACTCATTTTAATTAATTATTATTTATACTTATTTTGCTTTTGATTTAAATAATTATTTATTTTAATTATTTATACTACTTTATACTTATGTAAAAAAATAACTTCTAATTTAGAAATTAATATTTTGATTATATTATTAATTAATTGTTAGAATTATTTAGTGAATTCTTATTTGAAATTAAAAAAAATGATTTTATTTATTTTTAATTAGTCTTTAAAAATATTTTATTTTTCTTTAATATAGAATTTATAGTAATATCATATTATTAGAAATAATATTACTAATAGCTTAAATATTTGGAGAAAATTTTAATTATAGTTATATATAATTACATAATTGAAAGTAAAAAAATAAATATATTAATTAATAAACATTAAGACTATACAAGATGAAGAAAAATTGCGTTTAAAGACTATTCAAAATGAAGAAAAATTGCGTTTAAAGTAATAAAATATAATAATATAATAATATTAGAAACTATAATTTAAGATATAAGGAAATTAATATAATAATAAAAATAAAGAAACAATACTTAGATTATATACAATATTGCAATTATTTAATTCTCTATGTAAAATTTATTGAAAGGCTTAAAATATTATTTATATATAATATTAGTAAAAGCTATATAATGAAACATAATAAAATTATTTTTCTTTATTAAAGTTTTATTAATTGTATTTTTTTTTAAAAAATATAATATGATAAAATTAAAATATGATAAAGCAGTTCTTTTTAACATTTATTATTATTATTAATTATTATTATTATTTCTATTATTGTTATTATTGATGGTTTTTCATGATAATTTAAGTAAAATATACTAATTTTTTGAAAAGTTAAACTTTTTTTAAATTATTTAATTAATTGGCTTTTTAAGTAGAATGGATGGGAGAGTTGGATTTATCCACATTGAATCGATGATGTGGCATATTAAAATAAATAAATAAATATTGTAAAGAGATAATAAATTAGAACATATATATTATTTAAACATTAATATTTATAATATAACAATACTATTTCTTAAATAAATAATATCTAATAGGCTATTACTAAAAATATAATAGTAATTGTATTAACAAATTAATTAATAATATTTAATTATAAATATATCTTATTATTTTTTTAAACTTAATAATTTTTTTTATTCATAAAGAATTTTAATGATGTTTTTTTCATTTGGTTATTTGATATTGATATATAATGAAGGAATCTTTTTTTTTTTTTAGACTTTCCCTTATAAGTCTGATCATATTATCCCAGCCACAACAGATAACTTTATAGAGGGGATACTGCAAGCCACAACCACATACACTATAACATTATTACTCTACTACATAATCTTTTCCAAATTAGGAAATTTATCAGAATACGTGATAATCACGTGAACACATAAAATAATTTGGATTTACAATACTCAGAATCACACCGCTTCAGGCATGTATATCTGAGAAGCATGATCATACTGTAGAAGATGACTTGTTCGATTTAGGATTAGACTGTCAAATGGGTTATTTTTGGGTGGTAAGGTGGAATCGAACTCCGGACTATTGACCCCAGGGTATACGTGTTGACCATTGAATAATGAAGGCAATAATTTTAATAAATTACAAGTCTCAGTAATGAATGAATTATTAATGGGTATTCTAATATACTATGTAATATTATATATATATTCTAATATATATAATTTAAAATACAACTAATATAAAATATTATATACATAGTTAGATAATCTCTTATTAAATTAAATTTTCTATTTAATACAATTAACAAATATTTATAATTTTGTGACTAAGTATATTCCATATTTTAGGAAATTTGAATGTTATATTCCATGTTAATATATTAGTATTTTTGTTAATAATGATGTAATAATTTATTTCTAATTGTATATAATTAATGTGTAATTTAATTAAAAATATTAAACATAAATTACAATATTGGAAGGAATGGGAATGAATCTTGATGAAATTATTTCTAAGAGGAAAAATCTTAAAAAAAGAAATCAAAGGCGAAGATAGTAATAATGGTGGTCACTGTACTATTAGTAAGCTCTCTAACAATATAAGTAGAAACTCAATTCCAAGAAGAAAGAAGGACGACTGTTCAAAAATTATAATTTCAAATCTTGAATATAAAGTTACTGAAAAAGATCTAAAAGTGAGCCTTAACTCATGGGTATTTCGATACTATTTATATTTTAGAATGAAATATGAAAGTCTAAATTCAAATTAAATTGATAAATATTTGAATTTACAAGAGATAAAGTTTTATTTTATACTTAAGAAAAAAATTTACAGTAATAGTTTGCAGTAATAATCTTTAATTTTTTATATATTACATAATAAAAAAATTAACCTTTATTTTTTGTTACTTCAGGTTTATTTTAAATTTTTATTATTAGTATTTTTATTTAGTTATTCTTTATTCATTAATGAATATAAATAAGTTAATACTTTTTATAAATATGTATAAAAGTTTCATATTAAAAAATATTTTTAAAAAAATCATTGTTTTTGCTATTAATGTATATATATTATATATATATTTTAAATAATTTTATATTCATTTTATTCAGCATTTTCCTAAAATATAATATAAAAAAGTATTTATAATAAAAAATATAAAAAATTTTTTTTAAAATGCTATATATTTTAATTTTTAGTAATTTATATATGATTATACTTACTTTAGCTTGTTGCTTTATATGTTTAACATAAGCTTCTTTATCTTTCATGTATAAGTAATATGCTTTTTCCTTTATTATTTTTAATTTTATAATAATATTATATACTAATAAGTCTTTCATATATTAAAATATATATATATATAATAATAAATTTTATAATATTAATATGAAAAAATCTACCTGTGCAGGACTGTCTGGATTTGGTTCATTTAATAATACTTGAATACCAGTTAATATATCTTTTATAGTAATACTTGGCTTCCAATCCTTATTTTTATTTTATTTTTTTTTTTATTTTTGTTTTTATTTTTATTTTTTAAGAAATATTTAAAAATATTAATATTGTCTTTTATATTATTTAATATCTTTGTAGTGGTATATAAATTTTTAATTTTTAATTTGTTCTTACTTGATCCTCATTTAAAATACTTAAGCAAACAGTTCCTTTATTATTTATTATATTGTTAATATAATTTTTTATTTTTATTATATATTAATAAAATATTATTTTACCTGATGGATATACATTTGGATGACTAATTTAGAATTTTTATAATTAAATTATTAGATTTTTAATTATTCAATTATTAATTATTTTGAATATAAATTAGAAATTTTTTATCATTTTTAATAAAATTTAAAATTTGCAATATAATTAATTATATATATATATTTATCTTTTATACATACAAGAGTGGTGGAACGAATTTACATTTTGGTGGTTTTTGAGGATATTCTTGAATTTATTATATAGATATAATATTAATTTTACATTTTCTAAATATTTAACATTTATAAATTTATAAATATTAAATTAATTACCTTCTGTAAATATCATTTGTAATTTATATACACCCCCTTCCCAGTCAGTTCCTCTATTAATATGTTATTTTAATTAAAGTTTGAAATTTAATTACGTTTTTAGATAATCTTATATATTTTAATTTTTTTCATATTTAATTTTAAATCTTTACTCTTTTCCTGGAATACCAGCATTCCAATTCATAATATCTAAATCACCATTTGGTAATTTTGCCGGTCTAGCCCAAAAACCATATGGGTGATCTTCATGTTCAACAATATAAATTAAATATTAAAATAAATAATCATTAGTAATTAGTAATTCGTTTCTAAGTAAAAAACATATATAAGAAATACATTAAAAAAATAAAATTAATGATTTTTTCATATATTTATGAATTTTAATATAATCTTTTTCCCTAATACTACTGTTATTATATTATTATTACCGTTAATATTATAAATATTTTTAATATTACCAAAATTTAATTTTTACATATCAATAAAAAATAATAAATTTTTAAACTTCCTAGTATACTTTTATTCAAATTAATTTATTATGGATATAAATTAAGAAATTTATTATTAAAAAAAAAAATACCGCGTAAAAACAGTAGTTTTGATAATATCTATAAAATACTTTTTGATTTGATTAGATTATCTTTAATAATATGTTTAATCTTAATATTTTAAAAAAATATAAGATTCAATAAAGTACATATATACTTTAATCTTTTAATTTAAAATTTATCTTAATATATATAATTTATTTATTTATTTATTTTATTTTATATTTATTTATACTTTATTTCTATTATTATTTTTTTTTCTTCTCTGATTTCGAATTAATTATCTTTATAGATGAAAACTTTTTAAAATCTAAAATGTGATTTCTTAAAATTTGAAATTATAATTATAATTATTCATTTGATAAATAATATAATTATATAATCTAAATTTTTGTTATATATGACATAAATAATAAAAAATAAACTTGATTAATAATAACCTTTTCTCCACAATTTTCTTTCTTCAATTAAACGAGTGACGCATAAACTTTTAGATGTCATTTTTAGTTATAACTATACTATTTTATAATATTAATAAAAAAAAAAAAAAAAAAATTAAATTATATATAGACAAAAAAAATAAAAGTTAGATATAATAATATAATAAAATATTTATTAACAGCTTTTAGTATAAATGTCAAGTGATCTATCACATTAATATATGTATTTTACATTAGTTCCATAAACTATATAATTTGATATTATATCTAGTTTACTAAATATTTTTATTAATAAAAATGAAAAATATTGAATTTAATATTTAAATATCTCATTTGATAATACATGAAGTTCGTTTATTATGTCATTAATATCATTACTATTATTTTTTTTATTATGTCATTAATATCATTACTATTATTTTTTTTATAAACAATTATATAATTTTTTGTATATCAACATCACAGTCAATATTAATCCACAAAAGTGAAAAAGGTATTTATTTTATTTAAATTTATATTATAAAATTAATTGCATATAATGTAATGAATATATAAAAGTAAAATTGTATTTTCGAAACAAAAAATTTTAAATTTTCGGATAACTTAAATATAAAAAAAATTTAAATAATAGAACAGAACATTTAAATAGTTTAATGT
Organism: Neocallimastix lanati (nom. inval.); assembly: GCA_016946835.1. Lineage (NCBI taxonomy): Eukaryota > Fungi > Neocallimastigomycota > Neocallimastigomycetes > Neocallimastigales > Neocallimastigaceae > Neocallimastix > Neocallimastix lanati (nom. inval.). The sequence goes on along the minus strand of JACVTC010000050.1, from coordinate 644,110 downwards.
AAATCATATTAATAAAATAATATATAATATAATATATTAATAAATATTAATAAATATAATGAATTAATAAAAATAATAAAAATAAAATAAAATAAAATAAAATGAAATAAAATAAAATAAAATAAAATATAATATGGATAATGAAAATTTTGAATAAAAATAATTTAAATAATTAATTATTACATTAAAATATTAAAAAAATAATTTTAATTATTTATTAAGGTCAGATAGATATTAAATTTCTTGATTAAACAAATTGGTTGTTTAATTAGATATTAAGCAATTATAAATTATTTAATAAAACAAGAGCAAAAAATAGAATCCACAAGCAATTCAAAAAATTATTTATAAAATATAATAAATATATTATATTTTCAATAAAAAATGGGGAATAATTAACATTATTTCAATGACAATTCCAAAAAATATAAAAACTTTGAGTTTTAATTATATAAAAAGTAAATTTGAATATTGATAAATTTATTTTATAAATTAAATATAACGAAAAACAAAAAATAAAACTTTAAAAAAATAATAACAATAAATAAAAGTATAAAGAGGTTAAATACAATTAAAAATTCAAAATTAAAATTGATAAAGGAAACTATAATAATAAGAAAAATACGTTGATTTAATTAATTTTATTAATCTTATTAATTTGTATATTACTTATATAAAATAAATAAATTATTTCTATTATATGAACTTATTCAAAAAAAAAAAAAAAAAAAAAAAAAAAAGGAAATAAAGAAAAATTTATATTTAAAATTTATATACAAAAAAAAATAAATAAAAAATAAAAAGAATAATAAGAATAAATAAATAAAAAAAATTAAATAGGTAAGATATTAGAATATTTATATTTTATGTATTTACATTTAATTCATTTTTTATATATAACATTTTTATATATATATAATGATATTATATATATATATTAGCATTAATTCCTAATTAGAAATTTCATTTTAATGGAGAATTGTTTATTAAAATTTCAATAAATATTAAATAATAATAATAGTAATAATATAATATAATTATAATAATATAATATCAATTAATAAATAAAAGAAATAAATAAAAATATAACCAAAAAAAGAAAAAATAGGTAAAATATAAAAAAAAAAATGGAAAATAAAAAGAAAGGAAGTAAAGAATTTATAGTTGATATGGAAGAAATTATTGAAACTGATAAAACAATAAATGATACCGATAACATAGAAAATTCAAAGAAAAATCAAGTAGAAAAAAGTGATGAAACAAAAGAACCTAAATTAAAACAAAGTATTTTGAAAAATCAAGCGCTTATCAATGCTTTTAATTTAGACGAAGAATCAAATGAAGAAGAGAATGACAGTGAAGATGAAAATGAAATCGAACCAAAATTAAAATATCAAATAATAACCGGTAATATATCAGAAGTTTTAAAAAGAGATGATATAAGTACTATAACAGCATCTGATAGATTCTTAGTAAGTAATTTAGTTTTAAATTTCATTAAATTAATAATAGAAAAAATTAATTATTCATAAAATTTAAAAAATTTAATAGTTTATAATATCAAGTAATTTGAAATCTTAAATAATAAAATATATATATATATGTATATATATATATACTTATTATATATTTCTGCTAAATATTTAAAATAACTTAAGGCTGTCGGTACACATAATGGTATGATACACATTCTTGATTTAACAGGAAATTCTGTTAAACGTTTTAAATGTCATTCAGGAACAATAAATCAAATTAGCATTGATGATAATGGTGAATATATTGCTAGTGCTTCTGATGATGGTAAATATAATTTTTTTATAACCTAATTTTATAGGAAATTATTTAGCTCTTATATATCTATTATTTGTTTGTTATTGTTTTTTTTTTTTTTAATAAAATTCTTCAAAAACATATTTTTTTTTTCATTTTTATTATTAATAAACATAAGGCCGTGTAGTAATAAATGGTTTGTATAATACTGAATCTAATAATTATACATATAAAAGACCTGTAAAAGCTGTTGCTTTAGAGCCTAATTTTAGTAGAAAGAGTTCAAGACAATTCGCTTCAGGTGGTACAGCGGAACAATTAATTTTAAGTTGGAAAGGTATATATAATATATTCCTATAAATATTAATTATATATATTATTAAATAATAATACTAAAAAGATAATGCAATTATTAAATTTCTTTAATTTTATTTTTTAATATATAATAATTGCAAAATATATATATAAATTATTTTTATAATATATAATATTAATAATAAATGTAACTTATTTGTAAATATATCTTTTGAATGATTAATTGATATATAAGGTTGGTTTGGATATAAAGATAATGTAATATTTTCTGGTGAAGGTCGTATTAGTACAATTCGATGGAGAAATGAATATATTGCTTGGGCAAATGATACTGTAATATTTTAAAATAAAATTGTATAATTTTTTTTAATGAAATTTATATAAATATATTATACATCTATATTTATTTTAATCTATATAAACATTTTTTTTTTTTTTTTTTTTTAAAAAAAAAAAGGGAATAAACGTATATGATGTTAATTCAGAAACTAAAGTTGGTACAGTTGAAAGACCTAAGAATAGTCCAAGAGCTGAACTTTTTAAATGTCATTTATATTGGAAATCGGATACAGAACTTATTTGTGGTTGGGCTGATATAATAAGAGTAATTCAGATTAAAGAAACTAAAAATGACGATGTATTAACTGCATTTACTTCATCTGTTCAAAAATATTTAGAAGTCATTTATGAGTAAATTTTAATATATATTTATATATATTTTCCTTTTTTTTTTTTTTTTTTTTTTTTTTTTTTTTTTTTTTAATTTTTAATTTTTTTCTTTTCTTTCTTTTTTTTTTTTTTTTTTTTTTTTTTTTTTTTTTTTTTTTTTTATTTAATTATCAATTTCTTTTTAAATTTAATTTATTAATTAAATATATCTATATTTATTTTTTAAGATTTAAAACAGATTATATTATTTCTGGTATAGCAACATTGGATGATTTAATCATTTTAATTGCTTTTACTATTGATAAGAATGATTTAAAAGATATAGATGAATTAAGTTATACTCCAAAGAAAAGAAAAGTAATTATTTTTATATTATAATATATATATATATAAGTAAATGGCAATATCATTTTATTCAATAAAAATTTAATGAATAATAGAAATCACAACCACCAGAAATTCGTGTAATAGATTATGATGGAAACGAAGTAGCAGCCGATGTAATTTCAATTCAAAAATATGAAAAATTTATGTCAAATGATTATCATTTAGGTATATAAAAATATGAAATAAACATAAATACTAAATTTCTTAATAATTTAATTTATTAATTTTTTTTTTATTAATTTTTAACATTTTTTTTTGTACTTTTTTTGTTTTTTCTTATCATAAAAAAAAAAAAAAAAATAGAACATATTGTTGCTGAAAATACTTATTATATAGCATCTCCTAAAACAATTATTATGGCTAAACCAAGAGATCTTGAAGATCATATTGATTGGTTATTAGATAGACAGAAATATGAGGAAGCTTTGAATGCTGTAGAACAAGCGGATTCTTCATATGGTGGAAGATCAGTTCATGATATTGTGGATATCGGTCAAAAATATATGACATCTCTTATAAAAGAAGGTACATATTTTTATTTTTTATATTTACTATTGTAAAAATAAATTAGATTTATATTATTTATATTTAAACAATAACTATTTTTTTTTTTTTTTTATATACATTTTTGTTAGATCGTTTTTCTGAAGCAGCAGCAATATGTCCAAAAATATTGAGACAAGATGGTGAATTATGGGAAGACTGGATATTAAAATTCAATAATTCAAATAAACTTTCAGTAATAATTTTTATATATTAATTATATTGTATAATTAATAAATACAATAAGTATTTACACTAATATTAATTATTTATTATATAATAAAAAAAGGAAATTATACCATATATACCTAATTCAAATCCACAATTAAACCCTTCAATTTATGAATTGGTTTTATCATATCTCTTAAATCATGATAAAAAAGTAAATTACGAAATATTATTCATTAATTATTACAAAATAATAATAATAATAATAATAATAATAATAATAATAATAATAATAAAATTATATATTGATTAATAAACTGCAGTGATAATTATAATCAAAATATAGTTAATAAAGCAATAACAATATGTTCAAGATTTTTAAAAAAAAATTAATTATTTTTTTATTTTATTTTTTTTTTTTATATCTAATAATTTTCAGAAATTTTATAGTAAAATTGAACAATGGCCATCAACTATATATAATATTTCAGAAATTATAATACTTGTTGAATCTGAACTTGAAAAGGATCCAAAGAATGAAATTCTTTTAAGTGCTTTGGCAGATCTGTAAATATTATCAATAATTATATTTTTATTAACAAATAAATATATATTAATGTTGATATTATTTATTATAACATTACTACGAACTAATTTATTTATTTTTTTTTTTTTATTTATTTATTTATTTGTTTGTTTGTTTGATATTGTTTATAATATTAATATTAAGATATACATATAATAAGCAATTTGATATGACTTTATCATATTATTTACAAATTTATAGACCAAATGCATTGGATTTAATTAAAAAATATAATTTATATAGTATGCTAGAACCTTTAATTGTACTCATGATGAAATATGATGAACATTTTGTAGAAAGTAGATTGATTAGAAAACAGCAAAAATTACTTAGAAATAAAGGGAAAAAAATAACAAGTAGTAATAATAGTAATGCTAGTAGTAAAACTAATAGTAATTTTGCAAGTAATATTAATAGTGCTGTTATTAGTGATAATGAAGATGAAAGCAAAAAGAATACAAAATTAAATGACGTAAAAGTTACACAAGAAAAAATTAATGAAGCTTTCAATTTTACACCTATTCAAAAAATACGTGAGGCTGTTAAAGGAGATGCTGTAAAAATTTTAGTTGAAAATACTGATAGAATTTTGGTAATATTTATAATATATTATAATAATAGTAATAATAAATAATTATTTATAATATATTAAGTTGTTGTTTATTTATATTTTTAATTATATATTTATTTACTTATTTATATATCTATTTATTTATTGTAATAATATAATAAAATTAAAATAAAAAATAATATATTATATAGATATCTCAAGTGGTCAATCAACTCTATCCATATCCAAAATATTTACATATTTATTTAGATGCTCTTTCAAAAAAAGATTTTCACGAAGGTTATGATTACCATAAATTACAAGTAAGTATTAAATAATATAATATTATATATATTAATCATTAATTTTCATAAAATAAAAATTGATATAATAAAAGTACAAGATATAATAATAATAATGAAAATAGTAAATAATAATAATAATAATAATAATAATAATAATAATAATAATAATAATAATAATAATAATAATAATAATAATAATAATAATAAATTTTCAAATGTAAATTTAAAATTTATAGATTGAATTATATGCCGAATATGATTATCCAAGATTATTACCATTTTTAAGAACTAGTAATTATTATTCCTTAGAAAATGCTTATAAAATTTGTGAAGCAAGAGATCTTGTACCAGAAATGGTTTATTTACTTGGTCAAATGGGTAATAATAAAGAAGCCCTTAATTTAATTATCAGTAGATTAGGAGATGTTCAAAGGGTAAATATGAAATTATTATTATTATTATTATTATTAAATAAATAAATTAATAAATAAATAAATAATATTAATAATGCATATATTTTAAATTATATAGGCAATTGAATTTGCACAACAACAAAATGATCCAGATCTTTGGGAAGATTTAATTAATTATTCCATGGATAAACCAAGTAAGAATAATAATAATAATAAAAATAATAATAATAATAACAATAAATATTATAAAATATTATTAATAAAAAAAAATAAAATTTTTTATATTATTATTTTCACAATCAGAGTTTATTGTTGGTTTACTAGAAAATGTTGGATCTTATATTGATCCTATTAAATTAATTAGAAGAATTCCAGAAAAAATGGAAATACCAGGATTAAAAAGTACATTGATAAAAGTTATGCAAGATTTCGGAGTACAGGTAAAAATATATTTTAATTACAAAAATAATAATATTAAAAAATTTTTTATACAAAAATAAACATAAAAATAAAAATAAAAACAAATTTATATATATTATATTAAATTATATATATATAATAAAATAAAAATTAATAGATGTCTTTAAGAGAAGGATGTGAAAAAATTTTAATAAGTGATACAATTGAATTATTCGAGCAGTTATATAATGCTCAAAGAAGAGGAATGTTGTTCAAAGGTATTTTCGTAGTATATATTATATTTTAATAATAAAATAATTTACATAAACATAAACAGTGATTTTTTTAAAAATTATTAATAAAAATAATTTTTTTTTTAATATTTTTATTCATTATTTTCTTTGTAAAATAATAGATTCAATTGAATGTTCCATATGTAATAATGAAATTATTACTGACAGTAAGTTTTCTAAAATTAATAAATAAAACTTATTTTTAATTTATATTATTTTATTTAAATAAAACATTATAATAAACAAAAATTTAATAATTGATAAAATTATTATATTATAAATTTAAATACTATAAAAATTAATATGATATTATATTTTATAGTAACTGATCCTGCAGATTCGACTATTATTGTATTCTTTTGTCGTCACTGGTTCCATGAAAAATGTTTACAATCTTCACAAAATGTTGCCTATTTAATGAATTCAAAAGCTATAAAAATTGAAAATAATCAAGAAATAACTAAAAAAATGGTTTTAGCCAAAGCAATAGAAGCTGTATATGTTCCATTGAAATTAAATTTAAATTCATCATCATTAAATCAATTTAGTAATGAAAATAGTGAAGATTCACTCTTTAAAAATAAAAGACGTCATAATAGAAGTACATTGTTTGAAGATTCAAATGATATATATTCAAATTCTTCTTCTTATGATAGAAGAGGTACTCGTGTGATTAAACCAATATTTAAAAATGAAAATAATACAACAGATAATGAAAGCAATATTAATAATGAATACAATTATCCCGATAAAAATCTCTTTAGTAAAAAAAGTTTATATTGTCCAATTTGTCAATCTTCCAATTTACATGGATTATCTCATATTAAAAATTCTTCACTAGCCACAGCAGGTTCTATTACGATTGACCCAGTTCAATTAAATCAAAATAGGAGACAGAACAGTGAACAAAATACAAAAGATGAAAAAATGAGATCTTATGCACCAAGAAGAGTGACAAAGCGAGCTACTCTTTGGATTTAATAATAAAAATAAATAAACAATATATATGTATTAAAAATTTTCAAAATTACGAAACTTACTTTCGTTTAGGTTAATAAATAAATAATAAATATAGTATCTTTTCCTTTATTGTTATTATTAAATAATTATTATCATATTTCTTCAAAATTAAATTAAATTATATATATTTCTATAAAAGATAAAAAATAAATATAAAAAAATAAATATAAAGATAAAAATATAAAAATAAACAAAAAGAAAATTAAATAAATGCATAAAAATTATAATTATAATTAAAAAAAATATTAAATAAAAAAATTAAAAAAAAAAAAAAAACTTTTTCAAAAACTATAGTTAATTAATATTAATAAATAAATAAAAAAAAAAAAAAAATAAAAATAAATAAGATTAAATGTCAATGATATGAATAATTAATAAATTGTAAATTAAATAAAATATATATATATATATAAACAATACCATAATAATAATCATTGAAAAAGATAATACAAAATACACCTAAAAAGATAAAAGGAAATAAATAACAATAAAAAATAAAAAAAAAATAAAAATAATAAAAAAAAAAAAAAAGTAAACATTTTTTTTATATTTAATAAATTTACTCAAAAAATATAAAATTAAAAAGTAAAAAAAAAATAATAAACAAACCTAAAAAAAAAAAAAAAAAAAAAAAAAAAATATTAGAATAATAATAATAATAAATAGTAAATAATAATAATAAATAGTAAATAATAATAATAAAATTAAGAAAAAAAGAAATATTTCATGAATATCATGAAATATTTAAAAGACTATATATTGTGTTGCTTTATATTTATATATTTTAATCATATTAATAGATAGTATAAAATAAAATATATATTAATATGAATATGACACATGAATTTATTTTATATAATAATAATAAAAACATGTAATATCAATACATCTAAGATTAAATAAATATTATTTGTTCCAAAATTTTATTAAAAATTTTTTAAATAATAATATTATTTAATAGATATATTAATTTAATGGGGTATATTCTTAAATATTAATATTAAGAAAAAGTAGTTATAATTCTATAAATGGTAATATATATCTTAAAAAATAATTTTTTTTTTATAAAATATTTATGATATTTATTATACTGAAAGTATATTTATTTTATTTCTTTTTATATATAAAATTTTTAAATTATAATACAATATTAATAATTTTTTTTATTAAATTTTGAAATCTTTAATTTTTATTTAATACAAAAATTTCTCCTTTTTTTAAATTATTTTTTTTTTTTTTTTTTTTTTTTTTTTAAATATAAGGTAATTGTAAAGGAAAAAAAATGATAAAAATTATTTTTTATTATATATATTTCTTTATTATTGTAATCTTATTTAAATAAAACTTAATCTTTGCAAAACTATTAATATAAATATAAACAATAATAAAAATATTATTAATTAATATTAATATTAACCAACAAATATAACCATATCAATATTAAATTAAATGGAAAATAGAACAATGTATTATATTATATATTGTAGTTTTTTCGTATTATGGAAATATATTAATATTGCTGTAATAACTTTATTTTTCTATATTATCGAAAAATAATAATAATAATAAAAAAAAAAAAAAAAAAAAAAAAAAAAAAAAAAAAAAAGGAATAAATAAATCAAGATGTTAATTTTTAAATTAATATACATTGGTTTATTTTTAATGTATACCATAAATAATTAAAAATAAAGTATTATCGAAAAATAATAATAATAATAAATAAAAAAAAAAAAAAAAAAAAAAAAAAAAGGAATAAATAAAGATGTTAATTTTTAAATTAATATACATTGGTTTATTTTTAATGTATACCATAAATAATTAAAAATAAAGTATTAAAAAGACGACAACAACAAAAAAAAAATTTAAATTACAAAGTATAAAAATTATATATATATATATATAATTATAGATGATATCAATGCACTATTATTATAAGTAATATTGTATATATACTATTAAATTAAAAATAAGAAGATAAAAAAAATTATAAATAATATATATATATTATAGATCGTAATATTTGTAAATAAATATATTTAAAAAATTAAAATTTATGAATTTATTTTTATTAGAAAAATTCATATAAATAAAAATATAGCATGATTGAAATATACCATTTACCATTAACCAATTTTATTAATATAAAAAAAAAAGTGTCTCATAATATTTATTTTTTATATATTTATTAATTGGAAGATTAATCCCAAAAAAAAAAAAAAAATTTTTTTTCATTTATTATTAATTAAAATAATAATAAATAAAATTCATTATGTGTAATTTCATATTAAATAAAATTAATAATTTATAAAAAAAATATTTAAAAATTTTATTAATAAAATATACAAACTTTAAAATAGTTATTTTAAAAGTATAAAAAAAATTACTTTTTATTTATTAATTTTTCGACATTTTTTTTATTTTACTTTATTAGATATTATCTTTGTTAATTGCCTCATTTCTTTGATTATTTTATTTTATTTACTATATAAATATTATTTATATATCATTTTTATTAATACGTGTTGCTACATAAATATTCTATATATATTATATATGAACTATGTTACAATTTATATAATAATTATTGTTTCAATAATTTATATATGATATTCTGTATTATAACAGGAATAATAATAAATTGGATTAAACTTCATTTCTAATAATAATTTTAATATTGAAAAATATTATAATATAAATAAAAATGAAAAAAAGAATAAAGAAATTTTTTAAAATTCAATTTTATTATATTTAAAATTTTATAATTATTTAATATCTTTAATATATATTGTTGTAAGTCATTGTTTTTTTACATAATAAATTATCATGATAAATATTATTTAAAAAAAAAGTAATGATGAATAATAATTATTATAACTAATTAATTATTAATAATAGAATTTAAAATAGTAATTAAAAATTAATATATAAATATTTTCGATGGATATAATTATATAACAATTCATAATAATTTTAATAATTATTAAAATTGATTTTTTTTGAAACAAAAGAATTTTAATTTATTATTTCAAATAATTAAAACAATTTAGCACATATTGATAAATTTTAATAATATTAAACTTTATAAATTCTATTAAATTACTATTTATATTACTGAAATTATAATTAATAACAAATTGTAGTCTCATATTTATTTATTTATTTTTTAATTATTTACATTTTTTAATTAATAAATTATGAATTTAATAGATATTATTACTTTATATATTATGATTTAAATAATAAAACAAAAAAAATTTTTTTTCAAAATTAATGGTATATATATTATATATTATAAATTATATTACTAAATATATTATTAATAAATAATAATATATATCAAAATTTATAATATTATTAATATTTAATATTTCTATTATTAAAATCTTTTTAGAATATTATTATAATATTATTTTTCGATAGATTTATAATAATTGTTTGGGTTTCATTTTTTTATTTTTAATTTAAAAATTATAATAACTATTATAAGTAGGCGATGAAATTGGTGATGGATATTGTTTTGCTACATTATTATAATTATTATAATTATTATTATTATTATTATTATTATTATTGCTATTATTACTGATTGACTTATTAGCATTTCTTAATTGTTCTAAAGAGATTGTCCACGCTGGTTTATATAAGGCAGGATAATTATTATTGTATTCATCAGAAGTTGAAGAATTAGAACTAGAATTTTCATTATTAAATATATTATTATTATTATTATTATTAATATAAGTATTGTCCAAAAACATTGGTTTACATTCATTTGAAACCAAAATATTATTATTCATATTATTATAATTATATTCCTTAACAGTGACACATTTTTCATGAATTGGATTATTGTTCATTTGTTCTTGTTTGCAATTATTATAATAATTGTTATTTATATTATTATTTGTATTAGTATTGCAATTATTCATTTGTAACCAAATATTTTTAACTAAAATAGAATTAATAGCTTCTTTTTTATTATTAACAAATGATAAAACTTGCTCCCACAATTTACATATGTTTTCCTTGCTTTTACCATATTGCTTAAGAGCTCTACAAATACGTTCATTACATGGTTGAATTTCATAATCCTTAAGATATTCTAAAACTTTGATACAGTTTAATAAACGATAAGTTTGAGCTTTGGATATTTTTCTGTAAAATTTTAAAACAAAAATAATATATTAATATCTTAATTTTTTTTATTATAAATATATATTATTCAATTTAATTTGTATTTATTCGATAAATACCTTTGACTAACAGAAGTATCTTCATTCTTTTCATTACTAATAAAAGATTGTAAATTAGCTAAAGAATTTTTGAATTTCTTTTGCTTAGCATCATAATTACTTTTATTTTATTTAAATGTATTAAAATACAAATAATATATAAATATTAATATCTATTATATTTTTATATTATTATATTTATAATTTTTATTTAATATTATTTTCAATAATTACCTTTTGTTCTTATGAACTGAAATAGAAGAATTTTTAAATTGAGACATTTTAATTATTTGTGTTTTTAAAGTTGAAATTTTTTATGTATATATATTTTCTTCTTTAAAAAAGTCTTTTTTTTTTTTAAATAATATATTTAAATTATTTCTTTATTTTTGATAAAAAACTTATTTTTTAAAAATAAAATATAATTTTAAAAATAATATATTGCTTAATTTAATATATTTATCGCTTATTTTTTTTTTTTTTTTTTTTTTTTTGTCGTTTTTAATTTTATAATTTATATAATAATAATTAAATATTTTTTATTTATAAAATTATATAGATTAGAATAAAAAAAAAAAAACGAAAATAGGAAAAAAAATGTCTATTTATATAAAAATTTTTATATATTTTATTATATTATAAAATTTATATATATTTAGTGAATTATTTTTGTTATTAAAAATAATTTTAATCTTTATTATAGAAATATATTACAAATTCTAAATAATTGTATTGTTTATTATATAATTTAAATTTAACAAATATATAAACTTCAATAATTAACTTTAAAATATAATATATTGGAAATTGTTTTTTATATATATATATAAATCATTCATCAAAAAATTAATATAAATAAATAATATAAATATATTCCAATTTATTACTAAAAATAAAATGAATTAAAATAAATAATATATTATAATTTATTTTTTATGAATTATTTATATACATTGTATTATAATAAAATATTGGAATAATTAATCCAATTTAGTAGATATTTTATTTTTATTCCTATTATTAATAATTTATTATTAACTTTAAACTATATAAATATTTGAATATAATTAAACCTTAAATATTAATGAAATATATGTTAAACCATATGAATAAGAAACTTAATATAAGTTGTAATTTTAAGTAAATTAAAAATTCAAAACTTTATATATATACTAATATAATTTAATTTTCCTAAAATAATATAAACAATTTTTAAAAATGGAAAATATAATATAATTTAATTTATTTATTTTCCTTTCAATTACTTTTTAAACATTATTAAATAATGTATTGAAATAAAATTTCCTGAAATAACAAAAAATTATTTTTTTGACCAATTATTTTTAAAATAAAAATATTACATTTAATAATAAATGTTCCATTCATAATGTTCCATTCAAGAATTTTTTTTTAATAATATAAATAACAATTTCATTTTTGTAGCATTAGGAATATTTATATTATAATGGAAAATTAAAAGAACTTAAATTAATAAATTTTCACTATAATTGAATTTTTTTTATTGTTCCAAAATAAATTTTATATTATTATTTATATGAAAAAATTTAAAATTGTAATAATAAAAAAAAAAAAATATTCAAATATTTAAAATAAATATTTATATTAATAATATAAATAGTTTTTCATTTATTTTAAATGGAAAATTTCAAATATTTTTATAAAAAATTAATTAAAAAACTTTATAAAATATTATAAAATAAAATAATATTATGAACAATAGAAATATATATTTAAAAAAACAATTTTTTATGAAGCTTGAACAAAAAACAATATGACTAATTAAAATATTAGAAGTACTAATTATTAAAAGAAAATTTATTATTTTATTCTCTGGAAAATATTAAATAAATATTTTGAAAAATAAATCCATATTATGTAAAACAGGAGAATAAAAAAGATATTTAACTTTTTTTTTTATTATTATTATTTATGCAAATTTTATATATATATCACAACTTTACATAAAATTAAAAATGAATAAATCAAATATATAAATATATATATCAAAACATTTGCTTTATTATTTTATTATGTAAAAGAAAATGAATAAATTTCAAATTATATATCATAAATAGAATAAAAAAAAATAAATATAAATATATAATAAGATTTATTCACAAAATTTTAAAAGATAAATAAGTATAATATTTATTATTTTTTAAAATTTTGAATACTTTTCAGAAAATAAAACAATACAACAATACAAAAAATATTTAAAAATAAGATTAGAAATTATTTTTGTTTAACAAGTTTTTTAATGGAACTTTATATCTCCAATAATATATTTTAAATGGTTTTACGATTTTACAATAATTAAATTAATTTTTAATATAAATAATGTTTTAAAAATAATTTTTTATATTATTAAAGAATTAATTTTAATAAATATTAATTATCTATAATAATTCTATTTTTATTTTTACTTTTTTTTATTTTTATATTAATTATAATTATTATTATAGTAATTATTTTCCTTTTAATTATATTTATTATTATTTATTTCAAATAAATTTTAATAATTTCTTATGTTATCTATTTTTTAATAAGTTTACTTTTTTTTTTCAATAAATTAAAATAACAATAATATATAAAATTTAATTAAAAAATTATTTCGTTTTAAAACTTTACTAATAATAATAGATTATTATAATTATTATTATTATTATTATTTAAACTTTATTTAAATTTTCCATTTTTATACTATATACAATGAAATAAATGAAATAAAAAAAAATAACAATAATTCACATGTAAATTTTTTATACATTTAATCATGTAATACAAAATTTTTGTATTGTAATATTTATATAAATGTAATTATTTAAATTTAGAAACAATATTTATTATTTTATTAACATTTATATAAAATATTTAAAAAATAATAAATTAGTCTAATGGAATATAATATATAACAAAATTATTTCATATAATAATTATATTTGAATAAAAAAAAAAAAAAAAAATCCAAGCCAAATAAATTTAATTTATTTTTTGTAAAAATAAAAAATATATATAAATATTAATATATTTTATATATTCTCTAATATTATAATATTTAATAAAGTTTAATAATAGTTCCAAAAAAAAAAAAAAAATATATATATATATATTTTACTAATTATATATAAAATAATTTAAAAAAAATAAAACCAGTATATACTAATATCATAAAAAATGTTAATATATAAAACTAGAAAACAAAATTATAATAAATATTCATACAATACTTGAATCATTTAATATAATAAATACATGATTAAAATATATCAACAATATAATTTTGATATATATAATATAACATATAAACTTAATAATGATAATATATAGTTATTATATAATGTTAAATTAATAATTATTATTTTAAAATATTAATAAAAGTATACATGTATCGTTAATTATTTTTTTCCATTTTGTATTAGTTTATTATTATTATTATTATTATTATTATAACTATTAAATATAATAATTTTATTATTATTATTATTATTCTCATTATGGAATATATAATTTTATTATTATTATTATTATTATTCTCACTCTGGAATATATAATTTTATTATTATTATAATTATTATTAAATGTACAATCATTAGGTTATTATTGTTGCTATTGCTACTATAATAATATTTATTACTACATACCATTATTTATAATTTAACAAAGAAATAATTTATTTATTCTATTTAAAACTAACTCATATATAAATGATTTTTTCTTTTATAAATATAAATATCGCCACTTCTCTAAATGACTTATAGTTCCTGCTTTCAATTAAATATATATTTATTAGTTATTACAACTAATTTACATCGATTTATCATATTTGTAAATATGTATATCTGCTTATTTCAAATATTAAATGTAGATATTGGTAATTTTTTCATTGTTCTTTGTTTATTTGTAAAGATAAATACAAAAAGAAAATGGGTATTTATGTTGGTTTTTTTTTTTTTTTTTTTTTTTTTTTTTTTGTATTATAAAAATTTTTTCCTAATAAATAGGTAGAAAAAAAATAACTATATATGGTAATTGAAGATATGTAATGGAAAATAATTTATTTTTTAATTTAATAATAATTATATTATTTAATATAATTTTCTATTTAAATTTATTTTTAATTCTATTGTAAAATATATATTAATAACTCTTATTTATTCCACTTTAATTTTTATATTCATTAATAATAAAGTGTATTAATATTTAACCAAATAGATTTAATATTAAAATTATTAATAATGTATTATATATTATTTGAAACAAAAACAAATTTTATAATTTTACAACTTACTACTGTTTTATTAATATTAAAAGTGTAATTAAATACAATTATTAATAAAATAAAAGTTATTGATAATATTTATTTTTTTTTAATTATGATATTTTTTTAATATCATAATTTATAATAATAAAAAAAATTTTAATAATACCACTATTGTTTATATTAATATTATAATTAATACTAAATTTGTTATTATGGTAATAATTGTTATTATTTATTATTATTAATAGTACTAATAATATAATACAATGTATATTGATTTTAATAAAAGTATCGTTAATAATTATAATAATTTATAACAATATAAATTTTTTAAAATAAACATTTTGTATAAATATAAATGCTGACAGAAAATAAATATTTTTTTAATTTCAAAGTCCCATTTTAAACTATTTTAACTATTATATAATGTTATATAATATAAGTACATAATAAAATTTTAATATATATATATTAAAAAAAAAATGCATTAATTAAAATAATTATTTCATATTTTAAAGTTTTTACATTATATCTTATTCTATGAAATCCAAAATATTTCCATATTAAACACTGAAGCAAAATAATTTTATTATTTTTTGTTATTTTTTTATTATTATATTATAATTATTAATTATCATCGATCTATTATTTATTAATGATTATAGTCATTATCTCATT
>JACVTC010000050.1:587500-622500 GCA_016946835.1 Neocallimastix lanati (nom. inval.) | reverse complement strand
ATATTTATTATTTATTTATTTTTACATATTTATTTAATTATTAGTATTATTACTACAGTAATGCTTTTTATTATTTAAGAAAAAAAGATAATTAAAAGAAATAAATAAAAATTTATTAATTATTATTATTATTATTATTATTATTATTTAATGTTATGTTAATTAAGCATTAATTCTTTTTCACATTGAATTGGTACACCAGTTATTCCAGTATAACTATTTGGTGTTCCTTCGATTGCACCAGGTATACCTGATTTTAAGTGACACATAAAGTTAGAGTATTGCCAGCTTTTACATTTTGGAATATCATTTAAACATTTTTGTTGACAATCCACAACATTCTCTTCCAAAGTTTCTTCTTCGTTAAGAATTCTTGAGTAAGAAATACGCTTATAATCACTACCAAGACGATAGGTAGCCTTTTCAGGAGGTGTAACTTTTAGATCTAAATCTAAAGAGTTGAAAAGATCACTATACGAGATGAGAGTATGGAAGTTACCATCTTCATCATCCTTAAGAAGTGTGAAAGAATCACGATTATGATATCTTTGAATATTATATAAAAGCATTTGTTGCTTTGAATATAAATGATGGAAAGTTAATGGTAAATCACATGGTTCAAGCCAACTATATTCTAAGTTTGGAGCTTGATCAGAATGTCCTCTCCAATTAACATTGACATGACGTTCACTACGATTAAGTCTAATACCTACTGTATTAAGACATAACGCTAATCTTACATCACCAGCATAACAATCATCGAAACTTTTAACACAAACATCGTAATTTCCTATGAATGCTAACATAGCAGCACGTGATAAAATAATACCTGCACCACCATGCGCAAATCTTGCCATACTCCATGATGCTTTAAATAATTTAAAATATATATATTATAACAGATATGGTTTAGGAATTTTAAAGATTAGTATAAATTTCCTATTTTATAAGTAATATTTCTATCGAAATTAAATTTCCTATTTTATAAGTAATATTTCTATCGAAATTAAATTTCTTATTTTATAAGTAATATTTCTATCGAAATTAAAAAGTATTATAATATTATTTCTGTAATATTTATAAAATTATTATATTTCTTATTATTTTTAATATATTATATTATTATTTTTGTTTATTTTTTTTTTTTTTTTTAATAACAAATTATTATAATATTATATTTATTATGTAAATTTTTAGGATGTTTTTTGTAATAATAAAGTAATATAATTCATTTCTTGTTATTTGTGTATATGATTATAAATTATTTATATATTCTTACGTGTACAAAATTTTATTTTTTTAAATTTTAAAATTAATATACAAGAATTACTTACGGAAACAACCAGTTGGAATTGGCCAACTAGCACCTAAATATAACTTTTCATTAGGATTATAGAAAGAAAGTCTCTTTTTCAAATTTGAAAGGAAAACATAAGTATCATCATCAACCATCATGTACCATTTAGCATTTGGATACGTATCATAAAGTAATTTAAAAGCTGGAATATTTTTATATACATCGAGTTGCCAACCAAGTTTATCAAAGTTTTGTTTTCTTCCTTGATTTATATCATCACTATCTTTTTTATCATCTTTTTTTGCATCGACTTTTTCTGAATTATCTTTTTTTTCTGCTCCTTCCTTCTTTCCTTTACTCCAATAAGTTTCTTTGATTTCTCCGTAAGTTGGAGTACAAACATCATGCATAGTGTAATTTCCAATTCTATATCCCGGTTTTTCACCAACAATAATTTTATTTCTTATATACCTTGGATAACTTTTTAGAAGTCCAGGAATTCTATCATAAAATACATCTGCACCAGATTTAATACATAAAGCTAAATCATCATATTCATGTGAAGGTGATTCGTTAATAACAAAATTTTTTAAATCATCTGGAATATTAACACCTTCTTTAATAAATATACCACCTTGATTTCCAATTTTTGATTTTGATATCAAATTACGAATTAACTATAAAAAATACATTTATTGATATTTTGGTTTTTAAAAGGTATAACTATTAAATTTATTCTTTTAAAAAATTATATCATATACATTAATTATATTCTAATTTTCAATATTAAATTATGAAGATTAAAATGCTTACCAGTACAAAAAGCACCGAAAGACTTAAGGAAAAAATTATTTTTAATATTCTTTTGGGTGAAAATCTCATTTTTATTTTTATTTTTATTATTTTTTTTTTTTTTATTTTTATTATTTATTTTTGATTATATTTCTTTTTAATATTTGTTTATTATTATAATTTACTTTTTTTTTTTTTTTTTTTTTTTTTTTTTTTTTTTTTAATAAATAAATAATATTAATAATATTCACTTATTTAGTAATTTATTTATTTATTATTATTATTATTATTTTGAAGTTCAAAAAAAAACATATAAATAAATCAATTATTTATAATATTTTCAATTTATTTTTACAATTTTACTATATTAATAAATAAATCAATTACTTATTAATATATAAAAATAATATTTTATGTTTTATAATTTTCTTTTTTTATAAAAATTTTATTATGATTTACAATATTTTTTTTTTATAATATTTTTAGTAAAAAAAAAAAAAACAACAATAATGAATTATAAAAAAGATTTTAATATTTATTAAAATTAAATTTTTAATTTTATGATAAAGAACTATTATTTGATGATTATAATAATTGTTATTATGATTTTATTATTATTGAAAAATATAAAAGAAATTTATTGGAAAAATTAATTATTAAAAAAAAAAAGTATATATATATATAATATATATATTTATAAATAATATTATTTAATAAAATTAATTATTAATTAAAAATTAATAGATTGAAGACATCCATTGAAAATTAGAATAAAATTTTATTTAATAACTAAATTATGTTTTAATAGTTTTGTATATTAAAACCAATACAGATGCAAATTAATCTAAAATATTAATTATTATTATTGAATATAATTAATGGTATACATAATTGGTTTTTATAATTTATTATTAATTTTATATAAAATAATTAAAATATAAGTAAAGATTTGTATATCATTTTTTTCATTTATTTTTATGTATATTTATAATATTGAAATATTTATATAAATTTATTGATATTATATATATAAAAAAGTTGTAATATCCTTACTAATAATAAATTTATTTTATTAAGAATAATAAAAATAATAATAAATAATAAATAATAAATAATAAATAATAAATAATAAATAATAAATAATAAATAATAAATAATAAATAATAAATAATAAATAATAAATAATAAATAATAAATAATAAATAATAAATAATAAATAATAAATAATAAATAATAAATAATAAATAATAAATAATAAATAATAAATAATAAATAATAAATAATAAATAATAAAATAAATAATAATTAATAATTAAAAATCATAAGTAATAATTAAAAGCATTAAATAATAATTAAAAGCATTAAATAATAATTAAAAGCATTAAATAATAATTAAAAGCATTAAATAATAATTAAAAATAATAAATAATAATTAAAAATAATAAATAGTAAATAATAAATAAGAATAATAAATAATAAATAATAAATAAAAATGATAAATGATAAATAATAAATAATAAATAAAAATAATAAATAATAAATAATAATTTATCTTGTAATAATAAATTTAATAATTCCTTTAACAATGATAGTTATAGCTTTTTTAATAATAGTAATAGATCGTTTAATAATAAAAATAATAGTAGCAATATTTCTTATAATAATAAATATAATTAATTATGATTTTTTTAATAATGATAATAATAGTTATTTTAATTATAAAAATAATTTTTTATTTAATAATACTTTTTTTTAATACAAGATATAATTATAATGATAATAAATCTTTTTTAATAATAATTGTAATAATAATTTTAATAATATTTAATTAGAAATAATAATAGTAAAATATATAAAAATATAAATAAATATTTATTATTCCTTATTTTTTAAATTATCATTATTTTTTTTTTTATTTTATTATGTTTAAAGTAACTCATATTTTAAAAAAAAATTATTTTCTTTTATAAATTAAAAATTATATTTATATTAAAATGATAAAATTTTGTATTTATGTACATCAAAAATAAAAATTAATAAAAAAAAAATAAAAAAAAAAAGTTTAGCTATGTTTATTTTTTTTTTTTTTTTTTTTTGATTATATTAATGGAATAATTGATTATTAAAACACTTATTATATCCATATATATTATCTACTACTTTATTATTAGCTATTTAATTATAAACTATTTAATTATTAAATATCATATCATTTTATAAATAATTCTATAAATTATTTATTAAAAATTATTTTATAACACATTACAGAAGTTTTTTTTTTTTTTTTTTTATACTATCTATTTATTTTATCATTAAAATCACTAATTTAATATTATATATTTATTTTTAATTTATTATTTATTTTTAATTTATTATTTATTTTTAATTTATTATTTATTTTTAATTTATTAATTTCGATACCCAATAAATCATTTTTTCATTTTTGAATGATTTTTATATAATAATTTCCTTTTGGAGTAATACTTCAACACTAAATTTTTAATTAGGGTTTTTAAAATTTAAAAAAAAAAAATTTTTGTTGACAATTTTTAGTTAAATGTTATATAATATTTTTTTAATTGTAGAGGATTGAATATTTCCTTTATATATATATATAAAATATATATATAATAAAAAAGGAAATGTCATAGAGATAAAAAAAAATAAAAAAATATTTTTTATGATTAAAAAAGAAAAATATATATGTGCATAATTTTTTTTAATATAATAAAGTAATTATAAAAAAAATTTATTATGAAAATATATTAATTATTATATTTTATATTTTATAAATTATCCATATATATACATAAAATATAATAAATTCAATTTATTTGTACATATATTGTATTAAAAGAAAGTAAAAAAAGTATTTATTATTTTTATTATATTTGTTTAATTTTATATATCTAAGAATGTAGTAAAAACACTTTAAAATTATAATTTAAATTAATATTATTATTTGAAAAATTATCAATATTAATAATTATAACTTGATAAGAAAATTATTCAGAGTATAACTAAAATTTATTTATTTAAATTACAGTATATTAAATGTAACTAAAACTAATTTTTTTAAACAATAGTAAAAATTTAATTTATTGTTTGAAATATAATAATTACTGAAAAATTAAAAAAAAATGATTAAGTAAAAAAAAAATGAATTTACCATGAATAAAGTCAATAAAATAAAAATAATATAAATATTAATAAAATTTAAGAAAGAAATAATTTATTATAAATATACATAAAATTTATATAAAAAATTACATTTTCTATTAAAAATACTTTTTTTGTATATAAAAAAATATTATTAAATAAAGTTTATTCCTAGTCTAAAAAAAAAAAAAAAAAAAAAATTTTGTATATATATCAAATTAAACTATAGAAATTTTATATAAAACTCTATTTTTGCATTAATTACTAAATATTTTTGATATTAATATTAACTCTTTTGGATAACATAATTAATAAATCTGTAACTTTGGGTTTTTATTGAATTTTTTTTTCAAAAATTAAAATTTATAAAATTAAATAAATAATATAGTTTATATTATTATTTTCTATTCATTTTAAAAAAAATATGATAAAAAATTTCATTAATATATATAAAAGTGGGATATAAAAGTGGGGTATCTGTATAATCATTTTTTTTAAATAAATAAAAAAAAAAACATAAAATTTTTGATTTTATTTAAATTATATTAATTTTAATGAATTTTTTTTTTTTAATTCCAATATTTGATTTACTTTGCTAACAAATTTTTTACTTACTTTAATATTAGAATGTTCAAGAACAAATAAATAAATTATTATATTTAAAGTATTATAATTTATTTTATATTATTATTAAGAATTAAAAGCATAACCAATTAACTAACTACCAAAAAAAATATAAAGGAGAAATTATATAAAAGAATAATTTTGTACTATTTTCAATAATAATCAAGGTAAATAATAATTAATAATTTATTATTATTTAAAGTTCCATACTAATAATAATTTATTTTATTGTTTTTTTAATATTTATTATACTTTCCTAAATAAAAAAAAAATAAAATAATATTATTTTAATGAAAATAAATTGATATTTATTAGTATTATTATAATAAATTAATATTCCAAATCAAACTTTAACTATGAAGAAGGTTACACAAAATTGTTTAATTTATACATTGTTCAATAATAATAAAAAAATTTTATTATATTTATAATATAAATAAAAAATGTAGAATTCATTATAAATATTTGAAGCTTTTTTTTTTGGTTTATTAATTATGTTATAAATTCAATAATATAAAATATATAAATTGGTATTTTTTCTTCATAAATTTTTTTAAATAAATAAAAAAAAAAAAAAAAAAAAAAGAACAAAAATTGAAAATGATAAAAACGAATTTTTTTTATTATTAATAAATTTTATAATATAAAGATTCAATAATAAATTCAAATATAATTTATTTAGTAAAAAATAAACTATTTTTTTTTTATTAATTAATTATTAGGATTATTCAAAATTCAAAATTAATATTAAAATCCAAACTTTTTTATTTAAAAAAAAAAAAAGAAATTAAAAAAAAAAATAACATAACAAGAAAATTATCAATTAAAATCTTTAAGAAAAAAATATATTTAAATAAAATATAATTAGAAATATTATATTTTTTTAAAAAAAAAATTAATAAAAATAAAAGTATTAATTATATAACAACTTAAAAAGATATACATACCTAAAAATGAAGAAATTTGGTATATTAACTATTGCTAGTAAGTTTTTAATTTAATTTAATATATATATATAATTAATATTTATATTTTATTTAATTTTATATCTTTTTTTTGTAATAATTTTTTATAAATAATTAAATACAAAAATAATAACAATATTAAAATATTAATTATAATATAGCAAAAATAGTAATAATAAATCATGTCATTTAAATAAAACATTTATTAACAAAATTATTGTTTTTTTTAAAAATAAAAAAAATATTAAAATATAGTCATAGGCTGTGCCTATGCTAAAGATAGTTATTTTAATGACGTAAGAAGAGCTGAGCTTTTTGTTAAAACTGATTTTAAAATGCCAAAACTTACAATTAAATTAAATGAAGAAGATTATAATAACTTCTTTAAAAATTATAAATGTAGACATGATACAAATACAAGATATCGTATTCGCAATGATGAATGTTATAATGCCTCTTGGCTTGATCTTGATAAAGCCTTAACAAAGTCATTCGATATATCACTTATATCAAAGGATAAAATTAATAATGATGATTTAGAAATAATTAACAAAGGAAACATTACTTTATCTGATTTTGAACATATTTTTACTACATATACAAATTATACATTAGAAGAAATTCTTTCTTCTGGATATAGTTTATTTACAATTCCAGATTTTGAAACTGAAAATGCAGGATTAATTTTAGATATTGATGGGTATATTTAAAAAAAAATAATAATAATAATAATAAAAAAAAAAATCATTATATATATATTCAAAAATTTCATTATATTAGATATTTAAGTTTTATTTATTAAAATTATATATGCATATTATTATACACTCAATAATTATTAAATTATTTATTACTAAATTTTTAAATATAAATATTAATATTTTTTCATATTAAAGTAATATAACTGAAGCAGAAAAAATTAAATTTGCTGTGGGTGGTAAATATACGAAATCATTTGAAAAATTAGGTTATAATATTAAAATCAAAAAAGGTAATCTTTTAGAAAGAAAGAATTTACGTCTACGTACAGAAGCAGTTGATCCATCATTCCTTAGAGAAAAAGTAGCATATGATATTTGTAATGTGATTGGTTTACCATCACTTTCACTTAATTACGCTCGTGTTTTCTTTAATGATAAATATATGGGTTTATACGCCTTGAGAGATGCTTTTAAAGCTCAATGGATCGAATATACTTTTGGTGAAAAAAATACTAAACATTTATATACCTGTGATGGTCAATATATGACAGAAGAAACCGAAAATCTCTATAATTGCATTAATGATGATGAAAATATTAAGGATGATCCAGATTGGAAACATTTTATTGAGCGATTGAAAGCTGTTAAAACAAGAGCTGATCTTGAAGAATTCTTTGATGTTAAGACCTTTATTAAATGGCAAGTAATTAAATATTTATTTGGTTCATGGGATCATGATACTACTGGTCATAATCAGGTAGTATATATGTATCATGATACTTCCTCTGAAAAAGATAAATGGATTCCAATGCTTTATGATTTTGATAGTGACTTTGGTGCCTATAGAGATCACAAAACCCGTAGATCATTTTCAGAAGAAACAAGAGAAGCATTAAGTCCATTTTATAAATTACTTCAATTAAATGATAAAAATGAGGAACTTATTTCCTATATTGATGAATTTATGAGAAAAGGATTTAATCCAAAGGATTTAATTCCTCGTATTGATCAATTAAAGGAATTTCTTTCTCCTTATGTTAAGGAAGATCGTACTCCAGATGAGAATGGCCGTTTGCCAGGTAGACAAGAAAGAGTAAATATTAAGATTGAAGACTATTTTACATATGATGATTTCAATGATAACAGTGAATTTACAACCATTAGACTTAATAAATATACTAGTGAAACTACCTATAATTCTGAGGAAATTATGGGATTAAAACAATGGATTATTGAACGATTCCAATTTGTTTGTGAATTCTATGAGTTAGATTGTAGTTATGCTGAGGAATATTTAAAGGATGTTTCTTATGAAGTTGATCTTCGCTCCTATGATGAAAAGAATGGTGGTTGTCACAATTCTGGATATAATTGTTGTATATTAACTAAATCAGTTAAATTAATCGATAATGTTGGTCAGTGGGGTGTTGAAAATGGTGAATGGTGTCTTTTCGAGGAAGATATCGAAAATAATAACTGTTGGGCTATAAGTGAAGGTTATCCATGTTGTAAAAACAAAAATACTCAAGTTCAAGATATATCTAGTGATGGTAGGAAATGGGGTTTTGAAAATGATGATTGGTGTGGTATTATCGAAGAGAAAGAAGATGATAATCAGGAAAGACAATGTCCAGTAAATTCTGAATATTCTTGCTGTAGTAGTTGTGATGTTTATTATGTTGATGAATTTGAATGGGGTGTGGAAGATGGTTCATGGTGTTTGACTCCTTTTAAATGCACACCTACCACTACTATTATTTCTGAAACAGAAAGTACAGTTGAACCATCCATTTTCACTTTACCAGATGATATTACCACAGAAATTATTGAACCCACTGAAACTGGTATTGAACCCTCCATCTTTACTACTCTAGATGAAGCTACAGTAACAGAAATTATTAAATCAACAGAAGCTAGTTCCGAAATTGAAACTGAAGTTTCTGATATTAGTGACGGAGAAAGTGAAATTGATATTTATGAAACTGATATTGAAGTTGCTTCTTCTTCATCTTCCGAGGAGTCCGATGAAGATTCCGTGGAAGAAAAAGAAAGTACTACTGATATCACCAATGAAAGTGAAATAGAAGTTGATTATGAAATTAGTGAAGCAGAAGCTGTTACTGAAATTAGTGAAAATGAAGCTGAAACTGAAACTGAATCAAAAGTTGATGACGAAATAAGAAAGACAGAAGGTGCTGTTAAAATTATTGAAAATGAAACTGAAATAGGAATTGCTGATGAAATTAGTGATACTGAAATTGAAATTGATAATGAATTTAATGAAACAGAACCAATAATTGATGATATTCATTCTGAAGAAGAAATTACTGAAAACTCATCAAATGAAGAAGATATTTCTTCAAAAGTAACAATTATTAGTACCAATGATACCACAATAGTAAAATTTCCAATGACTTATTTAATTGATTCTGAAGTTGAAACAGATACTGTTGTAACGAATGAAGAAGATACAGAAAAAGTTGATAATGATGAAAATTCAGTTGAAGAAACCTCAGTTGAAATTACTTCAGAAAAAATAACAATTTCTAGAACCACAACAATAATTAAAAATACAGAAACTGCAGAAGCATTAGAAACTGAAGTTAATTCTGAAGTTGACGAAGAAGAAATAATGGATGAAGTTGAAATTTTAACTATTGAAACTGATGCTATAACAGATGTGGAAGAATTAAATAGTGAATCCGATGAAGATAATGTTGATAATTAATATTGTTAATATTAATTATCAACATTTTCATAATAAAGTTATAAAAAAGAATTTATTTTCGTTTTTTATACTAATAAATAAGATATAGTTTATTTTATTCATAGATTATTTATTCATTATACTTCACAAAAAAAAAAAAAAAAAAAAAAAAACTTAAATAAAAATTAAATATTTATTAAATACCAAAATGATAATATTATTGATAACCATTATAACCATTATTAAAAAAAAATAAATAACATAAAAAAAATAATAATTATGAATTAATATTATATAAAACTTTTCTTCTCCCAATGAAGAATTTATAATTTAAATAATTACTCTAATGCAATATTATTTATATGTTTAAAAAAATAACAACAATAAAATGTATATACTATATATATATATTTTATTTTTGTTTTAAAAAATTGAAAATAATAAAGTTTTTTTTTTTTTTGAATTATTTTCAATTTTATATGAATAAAAATAAACAAATAAATAAAAATATATAAAAAATATGATAAATTAAAACTCATATATCATAAATAATAAATAATAAATAATAAATAATAAATAATAAATAATAAATAATAAATAATAAATAATAAATAATAAATAATAAATAATAAATAATAAATAATAAATAATAAATAATAAATAATAATAATAATAAATAATAAATAATAAATAATAAATAATAAATAATAAATAAATAAGAAATAAGAAATAAGAAATAATAGTATAAAAAATTTTTATTATTAAAAATGGAAATAGTTTAAATCTATTGAGTAAAAGTTACCATCTTTTTATATTTTATTTAATTTATACTAATAAGTATGAATTTAAAAAAAAATAAAAACATATATATATATTAAATAATAAATGTTATATAATTTAATAATAAGATTATTCAGTTAATTAATATATATATAATAAATAAATATATATATACTAATAAATACTTTTAATAATTATAAAATTTCCAGTCCTCGTCTAAACCGAAATGATATGGCAAAGAATCCAATGAAGGTCTAATACTTTTAAAGGACTGGAGACCCTATAATCCTCCACTTATGATCCCTATCAAAAAAAAAAAAAAAAAAAAAAAATTTAAAAATAATAATAAATAATTTAACAATAATTAAAATAAAGGGAAAAGAATTAACAATCCATTATAATCAATAAATTGTAATTAAATAATAATAATAATTATATTAAGTAATAATTATAATAATTAGAAATATTAGAAAATAATAATAATAATTTTTTTCTGCTTAATTTATTTATCCTTTTTTAATCTTATAATATATATAATGAATAAAATAACAAAAACTTGGAAAGTAAACTTTACTATTAACTGGTCTGATGATTAACATAATACATACCATTATAATGAAATTGAAAGATTAAAAATATAATTTTTATAATATATTTTTAATCCATCAATTTCATTATTTCTACTTCAATTTAGTATTTATTTATATTATTTATCATATATCACGATTATTATTTATTTATATTATTTATCATATATCACGATTATTATTTATTTATATTATTTATCATATATCACGATTATTATTTATTATTTATTATTATTATTTATTATTTATTATTATTATTTATTATTTATTATTTATTATTTATTATTTATTATTTATTATTTATTATTTATTATTTATAATATATTATTTATTATTATTTATAATTTATAATTTATAATTATAATTTATTATATATTATTTATTATTTACTTATTATTTATTATTTATTTATTATTTATTATTTATTATATAATATATATCTAAATATATTATATTTGTAAAAAATAGTAAAAAAAAAAAAAAAAACCAATGAATTTATGATATATTTTTTTTAAAAAAAATAATAAAAACTTTAACTAATAATATAACTACTCCAAATATTTACGGCTTACTTTTAATAATTATTAAATATGTATAAAATTAGATTCATGTACATTTTGGGTTGTTTATATTCATTATTTCTATTTTTATTATTTATATTCATTATTTGTAAAGAATTAAAATTATTTCTAATTTTAACATAATTACCACCAGTTTTAATTTTATTATTAGTATGGTCATTTTTAATATTACATCTTCTATTTTTATTTTCTTTACTACAATTATAAAAGCCTTCATTAATTTTATTTTAATATTATCATTTCAATTATTTGTTATAACTATTATTTGGTATTATCCGTATTTTGTACTATTTGTGTTATATTTTATCATATTTTATCAACTATTTATTATTAGACTTTATTTATTATTAGACTTTATTTATTATTTATTATTTATTATTTATTATTTATTATTTATTATTTATTATTTAATGTTATTATTTGGAACTTCGTAATCTTTTTAGACATAATTTATTAATGATGTAACTTAATTATCATTTCATTTATTCATCCATTTTATTATCAATTTATTTACTAATTTACTTATTTATTCAATATTTTATTAGTATTTTATATATTATTAAATTAAATACTATATATTTTTATATTAATAATATATTGTAATTATATTGATTTAATTTAATTTATAAGTTTTAATTATTTTAACAACAAAAATAATAAAAGGCTTTGAATATAAATATATTTATATTATATTTTTTTTTAATTTAAACAAATAAATTGAATAGAATAATTTAATATATTAATTAATATTGCAACATTTAATATTATGTAATTTTTCTTTAATATATTCCTAACATATTAAATATATTTATGAATACATTAATCATTAAATATAAATATATTATTTATAGATAAGTATAATAAATAAATAAATAAATATATAATAAATAGATAAATAGATAAATATTTCAATGAATGTATTTATTATATATAAATTTTAATATTAATTCAATATTTATATATATTATAAATTAAACATTTTTGTGATTATCGAAATTTTATTTTCTGTTATGAGATTTAGATTATTTTTTAAAACTAAATTTTTATTTTAATTTTTTTTTTTTTTTTTGATTTTTTTTTAAATCTAAACAAAATTCGGAATAGTGGTATTTATTTTCTTTTAATATTCAGGGTAGCTTTATAATAATCAATTACACAATAAACATAAACTTATTGTATAATTGATATCATTTATTTAATAGTTAAAGAAGTATTATTAAATTAATAAAACGAAAATATAAAATTAAATAAATAAAAAAAATTATATATATCAAACCAAAACTACTTTTGAATAAATCAAAAGAAAATAAATAATTTAAACAGTTATTAGTATATTGTATAGTTAAATTAACTATAGGTATTAAAAATTAAAAAAAATATATATATAATAACTGTTAAGAAATATATATTGTTAAAAATTTATTTATAAATAAATTATTTTTATTCATCATTATTATTTTTTTAATTAATAATAAAAAATTTTAAAAGAAAAAAAAAAAAAAATCTTTTTTTAAAAACATTTACTACAATTTTTAAAATAAAAATTCAATTAATAAAAAATATAAAAATTTAATTAATAATTCCAACTAAAGAAAAAAGAAAGCTAAGTTAATTGTAATATTTCATTTATTTTATAAGTAATTTTATAAATATACATATTATATACAAATTATATATATTTGTTCATTAAAAAAAAAAAGAAAAAGTAAAATTAAATATCCTAGGTTATATTTTTAATTTAATTATATATTTTTATTTATTTATATTATTTTGAAATATAATTAAAATTTCTTTTTGTTTATAAAAAATTGTAAATGTAAATAATTAATTATATATTTTTTAATATATATATGAATAAATTTTAATACACTTTAAATATATTCTTATACTTATTAAAAATGACAATAATAAAATTATTTCAATAACGTAGTACAAATAAAATAATAAAATTTAATAATAATCTTTCACCAATATATAAAATAATAAACTTTTCAAAATAATATATAAATTATATTTAGTAAAAATTTTAATTTGTATTAAAAAAAACAATTAAATTTAGTATAATATAAAATTTATAGTTTAAAAAATGGCTGGAAATAAAAATAACGATAAACGTGAAATAGTCTGTTCAAACCCATCTTGTCAAAAGAAATGGGTTCAAGGACTTCCATCATTCAAATCTTGCTCTCAATGTGGACAAGCTAAATATTGTTCTAAGGAATGCCAAAAAGCACACTGGAAACAACACAAACGTTCTTGTAAGAAGAAGGCTCAACAAATTCAGCAACAACAAGACCAATCTCAACAAAGTATTAAGAGTCCACAATTAAATCAAAAACAAAATAATAAAAAGCAACAAAACCAAAATCAAAATCCAGGTTCACCACAATTAAATCAAAATAGTAATAAAAAGCAACAAAACCAAAATCAAAATCCAGGTTCACCACAATTAAATCAAAATAATAATAAAAAACAGCAAAATCAAAATCCAGGTTCACCACAATTAAAACAAGGTAAAAATAAGCAGTCTCCACAATTACATCATCAATCACAAAAAGCCAGATCTCCTTCTCCAACACCATCAAAACGTAGTAACGAAAAAGAAAGTAAAAGTGAATCTCATGATCAAAAGAAGCTTGCTAATGAACTTGCAGCTTTAAAAAGAGAAAAGCAAGAATATTTATTAGATAAAGAAGAAGCTCGTTTCTTCCTTGAACAAACAAAGAAGACTGTTGCTCAACAAAATGACAAAATGGAAAGTTTTACAGAGCGTCTTCGTTTAACTTTAGAAAAGATTGAAAAAGTTCATAAAGAAATTAGTAGTATAAAGGCTATTTGCTGAAAATAAAAAAGAAAGAAAAGAAAAAAGAAAATTGATATAATTATATTTCCAACCAACATAACCTAATTTTATAAACCAAACTTGAGAAAATGAATTTAATTATTTTTTAAAAAAAGAATATTACATTTATCAGTTTTATAAATAATAATCTCAGTATAATTAAGATTTTTTTTTTATTATTTTATTTGATTAATATTATATCTTATTATAACCATTTTTTAATCAGTTTTGTATATATAAAATAAAAAAAAAAAAGTAAAAAAAAAAAGATAAAAAATGTATTTTAAAGAAAAAAAATTAATTTGATGATTTAGTTAAATAATTCTTCATAAATTTTAAAATGTAATGAAAAAAAAAAAAAAAAAGCCATTTATATATATATAAATTAACTTTAAGAAATATTATACTGTTATATTTTAATTATAACTATAAAATGATAATAATAAGAGAAAAATGAATTTTTTAAATTTAGCTTTTATTTATTAGACTTTATAGAATTATTATAAAAAAAAATTAGTTTAAATTCATATAAAATCTAAATAATTTATATTTCTTTTCGATATATTGATTGAAATATATTGATTGAAATATATATATAAAACTATTTTATATATATTTTTAATTTAGGTATATGAGTAAAAAAAGAACAAGTTATTTTTTAAAAAATAATAACAAATTTATTAAAAAACAAAACATAATAAATTAATCAAAAACAAAAACAAAACTAACAAACCAAAAAATCAAACCAAAAAAGAAAAACGAAGTCAATAAAAAAAAATAATAATGGAAAAAAAAATCATACGCTAGGAAATTAAATGAAGAATTTTTTTTTTTTTTTTTTAAAGAAAAAAAAAAAAAAAAAGAAAAAGAAAAAGAAAAAAGAAATAAAACAACAAAATAAAAAAAAAAAAAAAGACATATTTAAAATTAACAAAAATTTTTTTATTAAAAACAAATATATTAAAATAAGAATTTAATAATTAAATAATGTGTAAATGTATTTAGAAAAGATTTAAAAAAAAATACCTACTCTTTATTTTTTATTAATAATTTAAAAAATAATAATTATAATTATAACAATAATTAATAATAACATTACAAAATAATCCATTTAAATAAAATAATAATAATAATAATAAAAAAAAAAAAAATATATATATATATATAAATATATATATATTTAAAAGTAAAGTGTTGAATAATAATAAATTATTAATTTTATTTTATTTTATTATATCCTTTATACTACTTCACTATTTTATTTTTTTTTTTTACTTTTATTTAATCGTATTCTTTTTACTTTTATTTTTTTATTATTATTATTAATATAATTATTGTTATTATTATTGTATTTAAATATTTGGTGGAAAATTGATATAAAGATAAAATGAAAATATTTTTCTTTTTCTTTTTTTTTTTTATTTACTCCTCTTAATTAATAATCTATTATTGCTTTATTATTTATTCCATTTTTTTATTATTATTAATATTAAAATATATATATATATATATATATATATAATTATTATTTTATTATAGTAATAATAATATAATAAAAATTATAATTATTTATATTATTACTATTAATAATATTATTAATATTATAATTATAAGTATATAGAATTGATTGTCAACTTCAAAAAAAAAAAAAAAAAAAAAAAAAAAAAAAAAAAAAAAAATTTATTCATTTTTATCTACTTAATATAATTTTACTATATATCATATTCTTTGGTGAGCAATATTTGCATAAATAATTATTTTGGGACTTTAGTTTTAAATGAACTACATTTCGATAGTGGGGAACAGAGACATTTAAATGAACTACTTTTCAAAGGTTCATCTGAGTCACCTGTTCCAAAAATTGTGGGCTTGGCGGAATTCTTAACAAATGCAATACCTATCATAAGTAGTTCGTTTGAGCTATTATTTGATAGGTATTGCAAAATATCAAACTTAACCAAGAGCGTCGACGTCGTACTGATAAGGCATAATGAAAATACAGGATTATCATCTATTACTACGAAGGGTGATTCTCGCCCTAGTAGCTCAATAAATGATGAATCCGGGGAGAGTTTAGTGGACACCACACTATCTATTTTAAGGATGTTACTTCTAAATTTTATTTCTTTTTTATTTGATAGGAAGGGTAAAATTCCCGCATAGTACAACTTGCCGAAATACATAGTATTTTCGAGCTTTTTTATTTTTTATTTTTTATTTTTTAATTTTTTATTTTTAATTTCTAATGTACTTTTCACCTACATGTATTTTTTAAAATAAAATTTAATAAAGTTTTTGGAAGTGTATTCTCTTCCCTGTCTAAAAAAAAAAAAAAAAAAAAAAAAAAAAATTGGTGAGCAATATATAAAAAATTTTTACTTTTTATTGATAAATTTGTCATATTAATATTATTAATAACTATTTAAAGTAATATATTAATATATTAACTACTATCCATTTAAGTAGTAAATAGAAAGTTTTTGATAATAAATATTTATTTTTTTTTACAAATTTTATATTATTTATTTATTTATTTATTATTTTATTTTATTTTATTTTTCTTTTTATAACTGAAAAGTTATAAACTTTTCTTATTGGTTTATTATTATTATTATTAATCTATAGATATATTTTTATATTTAAAAGTTATATTTATATTTTAAATTATTCAGTTTCATAAAAACTTTAATTATATTTCATATAAAAATAAAATAAGCAGTATATATATATTATATTAAAAAAAAACTTTTTATTATATATCTTTATTTATCCATAGTTTCGAAATATATTATCATTTGATAAAAAATAAAATATTAAGAATACTATAATTATGTTGATATCTATTTTTCATAAATGAAAAATTATTATTATAATTTCTTTTAATAAAAAAAAAAAAAAAAAAAAAAAAAAAAAAAAAAAAAAAAAAAACAAAGAAAAATATAATAAAAAAAATATAAAAATATTAATATATGGGTATGGGTACAAAAAATTTCTTTTTTTTTATTTTATTTTTTTGACATTATTTATTAACATTAAAGTTCCTATCAATATACAATTTAATAAAAAAAATTTTATTTTTTATTTTTATATTTTATGATTTATTTTTATTTTTATTTTATTCTACTCTATTTTATTCTATTTCATTTTATTTCATATTATTTTTTGTTTTAATTTCCTTAAATTAATTATAACTTTATTAAAAAAAAAAAAAAAAAAAAAAAAAAATCATATATGTAATTATATAAACAACTTTAACAATAAAACTATTATTACTATTATTATTAACATAATCATATATATATAAAATCTTAATAAATTTATTATTACTATTATTATTATTATACTTATATATATATATAAAAACTATCTTTTTTTTATAATTCAATATATTTTTAATTAAAATAATAAATTAAATAAAAATAGATATATAAAAATATATAAAAAAAATTGAAATTATATTGAAGAAGGAAACATAAAAAAAAAAAAAAAAAAAGAATTATTTTTTTATAATTTTTCTTTCTTTTCTTTTATATATATATATTATATACATATATTAATTTAAAATATGGACAACTCAAATGAAGATAATAATATAAAAGTTAATAAAGAAAATAGCGATGAAACATTAAATATTGAATCATTAATAATAGATAATAGGGTTCAAGATGAAAAAAATACTGAAAAAACCAATAAAAATAGTATATCTTTAATATTTAATAATTCATTACCATGTAATTATCAAAATCAAAATTTAGATGATATGCCTAGTCATCATCATGGTAATGATCATAATAATAATAATAATATCATGAATAATGATTACATGAATATTGAAAGATGTGATAGTTGCAGTTCAAAGTGTAGCTGTCATAGTAATAATAGTAGTCAAATTGAAAGTCACGATTGTAATTATTCCTGTAATAGTAAAACTCTTATTAATTCAAAAGAAAATAATGACACCGAATGTGACATAATACATAGTAACTTTTGTTCCATGGAAACCGTAATAGATAAAGGATCATATTCAAATCCATTAAATAATAATGAGAAAGATGAAGTACAAAGTAATTCCAATAGAAGTGATGATAATATAATATTAATCAATGAATCTTTTTCTCTTAATGATGATCTTAATACAAGTTCTTCAAATTTACAAAGTGATAATATGACAGTGATATCTAATGGAAGTAATAATTTTAATGATTTAACTCGAGAAGAATTAGAACCAACCTCAACTGCATGGAATTCATGGAAGTAATTATTAGAAAATAAATTTTTTTTTTTCTTTTTTTTAATATTTTTTAATATTTTTTAATATTTTATATATAATTATATATTTTATATTATGAAATATAATTGAAATAATATTAATTAATATTCTGTTATCTATACTGTCATTTTATAAATATTCTTTAATATATATATATATATATTTTATTTTATTTTTTTTATTTTACTTTTTTTTTTTTTTTTTTTTTTAATTTTTTATATAAAAATAATAAATAATAATATTCCATTTCATGTAGAATTTGGTGTTCCATAAAAATACTACTCTCTTTACTTATCATAATGTTTGGTATTAGAGCTCTTATTGTGGACAAAAATAGAATATGTAATAACAATTTTAAATACTTTTCATTGGCATATGTTGTAATAGCTATATTACAAATCTTGCTTAATATAGCATTAATCTTTTATTTACCTCATAAGATTTATCAAATTAATTATGCAATGCATAGAAGGTAATTGTTATTTATAATAAAAAATAAATATAAATATTTTATAATAAATTTATATATATATATAATGCTTTTATATATGCTTTTATATATATTAAATATTTCTTATTTAAATATATATTTTATATTTTTTATATATTATTTTAGATTATGTATATCAAAAATACTTTGGGGTATTCAAGGTTTTATCGATATATTCCAATTAATTATGGTTCCTATTGGAATTAAAGTTTTAAAAGGATCCAGTAATATTTGTGTAAATATATATAAATATATAGTTTATATAAGAAATCTTTTTTTTTTTTTTTTTTTTTTTTTTTTTTACCAGATAAAATGTATTATAAATTATAAATAAATATTATTTATATACATTTTTGATCATTTTATTAAATACTGTTTCAAATATTATTATAAACAATTATTTAAAAAAAAAAAAAAGTTTGATAAATCTAGGACACATGATAGTAGTACTTATAATTATATATATTACATTACATTATTAAGTTCATGTATATATATATTACTTGTAGCTCTTTTATTAGTTTTGGTATGATATATATTAATTAATAATTATTCCAAATTATTATTATTATTAAAATATCCAATTGTTAATTATTATTATTATTATTATTATTATACTATATAAATATATAAATATATTTATTTTTTAATTAAATTATTATTATAATGTTTTATACACAATTTAAGCCATGTTGGACATTATTTATGCTATTACCAAGATATGAAGGTGTATCGATGACTAAATTTAGAAAAATTAGTACTGTTGAAGTTACCAGAGATCTTCTTGAACAGGAATCATTGTAATTATTTTGAATATAATTTTTTAAAATAATTTTAAACCTTATTTATATAAATTATAATTAATAATTTTATATTTCTATTTTTTTTTTATTTTATTATATATTAAATTATATTATATTATATTATATATTAAATATTAAAAAAAAATAAATAAATAAAAAAAAAAAAACATTAAATAAATAAATAAAATAATAATCATAGTTGTGTTATTTGTATGGAACCATTTAAATTAGGAAGTAAGGTAAAACAACTTCCATGTAAGCATATATATCATAAAAAGTGTATATCAATATGGTTTGCTGAGCATAATAAATGGTATGGAAAACCAAACAAAAAAAAAATTTTTTTTTGTTCTTCATTATTTTATCATACATATAATAAATCATAAATAATGATAAAAACTAATTTACTTATTTATTTTATTTTTATATTATTATTCATTATTTAGTCCAACTTGTAGATATGAAATTTAAATAATATATAGAATCTACAGTTATCTCTTAATTTAAAATATTAAAATTAAATAAATATAATATACTTTTATTTATTTATTTTTTATTTATTTATTACTTATTTATTATTTATTTCTTCATTAATAATAAATTTATATCAATTTAATAAATAATTTTTAAATGCAATTTTAAAAATAATATTGTTCAAATACTATTGTAATATAATTTATATCAATTTTTATTATATAATATAAAATATTCAATTAAAATTTATTTAATATCTTTTTTTAAAAAAAAAAGTCATTCATTTGTTTTATATATTTAAAATAATCATCGAAAGACATTATAATATTTAACAAAAAATTATTATCATTTATATTATTTTTATTTTTATTTATATATGCCTTTTTTTATTAAAAAATATACATATATGATTTGTATCATTACTATTTAACATACTATTAAATAATAATAATAATAATAATAATAAAATTAATATAATCATCGTTTAATTTATACCATAAAAAATTTTTTTTATTTTTATTTTTCTTCCTTTATTTTTATTTTCTATCAAAATATTTTTTAATTTTTTATTTATTTTTATTTTATATTTTATCATTTTTTTTTAAAAAAAATTTTTTTAATTATAAATAAATAAATATGAATGTGAATTTGAATTTCTATATATGGGAAATTTAATTATTAAAATAATATAATAAAATTAATAATAAAATAAGTGGAAAAAAAAAAAAAATAAAAAAAGTGCAAAAATAATATTTAATTTAAAAAATATAATACATTCACATAAAAAAAAAATTTTTTTTTATATTTATTAGTTATTTATTTATTATTTTTATTATATATATATATTTCTTTTAATATTTAATGATACATAAATGTTTAAAGAATAGTTTATAAATTTCTAAATTACTAATTATTATAAAAAAAAAAAAAAATGAATAAAATACTAAAATAAAATTTAAAATAGAGAAAATAATATACTATGGAAAGAAATAAAATTTATTGTCAAATTTGTAATAATCATATTTCGGAATTTCATTGTTCAAAATGTGTTAATAAAACGTAAGGGCATATATATACTAATAATAAGACAAATTAGTTATTTTATTTAAAACAAAACATATGATATATAAATATATATTTATTAAAATTCTTTATTAGTTGTATTAATAATATATATATATATATATATATATATATATTAATTATTTTTGTTTAAAAAAATGAAATTAAATTTTAATGTATAGTTGCAATTTATATAAATCTGAAATTAAGAAATATGAATTAAATATAAAAAAAACAGTGGACAATGTTAGGAAATTAGAAAAAAATAATAAATCTATATATAATGTCAAAAATAATTTAGAAAATCAAGTAAATGAATATGAAAAAAAAATACAGATAAAGAAAGAATTAATAAAAAAAAGTAATTTATATACATACATATATATATATATTTTTACTTATAATAAAATATAATATAATATAATAATGATACATATTAAAAATAAGAATTAAAGACTTTTATTGAATTTATTTTAAATAATGTTATATAATCTTCTATCTATATGTATATATTTTTTCATTTTTATTTTTATTATATTTTTATTTTTATTTTATTTTTTTTTTTTTTTTTAATTTATTTTTTTTTTTCTTATTTGAAATATTTATAATATTTATAAGAACAAGAAATTATTAATAAGAAAAAAAAAGAATTAGAAATACGAAGACAAAATTTATTACTATTAAATGAAAAATTGAAACTAAAGCAAGAAAAATACATAGATAAAGATATATCTTTTGATAAAAATTCACCAAAAAATAATGATGGAAAAATTGAAAATCTAACAGATAACAGCAATAAAAGGAAATTTAATAACAGTAAAGAAAATGGTAATAATGAAAGTAAAATAAATAAAAAAGAAGAAAAAGTAAAAAAAGAAAATATAATAAATAATAAGGAAATAGAAAATGGTATTTTTATGAATAGTGATAATATTAAAAATTTGATACGTCATAGTTATTTAAGAAATTATGAATTATTAAATAATGAATTAATGCGTGCTCGTCAAATTCTTATACGCGAATTATCAAAAATTTTTAAATTACAAAAAATAACAGGATTTCAGCATGGTAATAGTAATGGTAGTACCAATAGCATGGGCAATTATAATGCTAGTTTCAATCCTCCTAGCAATAATATTTCATCCTTTTTAAATAATTCAATAAGTCAAGTACTTCATGATTCCTCTATTTCAAAAATTTTTGGTACCTCCGAAACTGAAACCAAACTTAATAATAGTATTTATAAAAATCCAAATTTTAGTCTTTTTGAAGATATAGCGCCTCCACAAGAATCCACTTATTTAAAATCAAAACCTTATCCTTCTAATTTATCAAGAGAAAATAATTTTACAACTATATCAAAAACAATGCCCTCACGAATAAAAAGTTCAAATTTATATAATCGAAATGTAATGACGAATCAAAGTAGTTATAAAAATGGTAATTTGAATATATTAAAAAATAATAGTAATATATATATATATAATAAATAAATATTTTTCTTCTAATATATATATATATTAAAAGGAAAATATAAAAAAAAAAAAAAATTATATATGTAGTTTATAATGTAATAATTATTATTGTTATTATATCAATTTTATCAAATACAAAAGGAAAATAAAATAAAATAAAATAAAAAGTATATATATATATATGTATATATAATTTCTTAATTTTTAATATTTAATTTTTAATATTTGTTAATTATATATTTGGTAAAATATAGTTAAAGCAAAAGTAAAAAATATCCCTGAAACCTATACCATTTTAGGCTATATATTTCCTCCTTTAAATGAAATATGGAGTAATTATTATCAGTTTCATTATATTCAGTTTTAATTATTTATTTATATTTATTTATTTATTATTTTTTTTTTTTAATTATATATTTATTTCCCAAGTATATTATTTTATTATTAATTATTAATTATATTTGCATTATTTACTATTTTATTATTGATTAAATAATTTTATTAATAATTAATTATAAATTATATTAAATTATATTATATATATTATGTTTTATATTACCAATTTTTTTTTTCTTTTTTTTTTAGATTATAGTCATGAATATATTAATACTTCCATAGAATATATTATTCAATATGTTATATTACTATCTTATTATCTTGATGTAAAACTTCCTTTTTCTTTACATTATCAAGGTATTAGATCCTATGTGGAGTGCCATCTTTTTAATTGCACATGGTATAATTCCTATTATAGCTTTTTATTTTATTTTATTTTATTTTTTTTTTATTTTTTTTTTTTTTTATTATTATTAAAATTTATTATTATTCTCTATTAATTATTGTTTATTACTATTTTGTTATTATTAATTATTAATTATTATTCATTATTTATTAGTTATTATTTATTATTTTATTTATTGTTATTATGTGTTAGTTATTAGTTATTAGTTATTAGTTATTATACATTATTTATTAATATTATTATTATTTATTAGCTATTATTTATTATTATTTATTTATTAGTTATTGATTATTATTTATTATTACTTATTATTAGATATTATTAATATTTATTAATTTTTATATTTGTTTATATATAAATCATATTTGTTATCTGAATTAACCACTATTAATAAAAATTTTATTTTATTTTATTATTATTAATATTATTATTATTATTATTATTATTATTATTATTATTATTTTTAAATAGTTATTTACCTTTGTGTTACACTGAAAAAACAATTGAAGAATTTTTAACTGGTTTATCTATGCTATATTATGATATTATTTATCTATGTTATACCCAAGGTGTTAAACTTCAAGAAGAAAATATATTAAATATATTAGAAAATATTTATAAATGTACAAAATCACCATTTTTAGGACAGTATGCATTGTTTTTTTATTTATTATTATTATTATTATTATTATTATTATTATTATTATTATATTATCGTTATCATTATTATAATAATTATAAATATTATATTAATTAAGTTGGATATCTATATCTATATATATTAATTATATTACATTTTGTATTTTATATAATTATTTTTAATATATAAATATATATATTATCCAATATATAATAAATTAAAATATAATATATATATAAGAACTTTAAATTCAAATATAGAATTTCATCAACATACTATAAATTTTAGTATGCTACCAAATTCATATTATTACATTCCGAAACAAAAACTTAAACAAGATATCCTATTTAATAGTGAAATATTTAAGCGAAAAGTGCCTTTTACTATTTTAAATAATACATTAGGAAATTCATTTAATTTAAGATTTTCAGAAATTGTTAAATTAATATTTTTACATGCCAATGTTCAGATACCCATAAATGATAATTATAAGAAAATTAATAGTATTAATGAAACATCGATAAATAAAATTGAAGCATCTTCACCTCTTTCCAATGCTAATAGTTCAAGTATGCCATTATACGAAAATAAATATCCAACAGCATCAAGTATTGAATGGAATGATATTAATTTATCATATACTATAGAAACCATGACTCTCAAAAATGAAGAGATGAGTTTAAATGATAATTCTCACCATAAATATACCGATCGAATTACTAATACAAATAAAAAAATTAAAACTAAATTATCTTTTAATACGATTATACCTAAAAGAAAAGGAAGTAATGGTAACAGTCTTAATAATATTAGTGAAAATAATAGTACTACCATGAATTCAAATTATAATAGTATAAGCTATTTCAGCAATGATGATATCATGATTGATGATCCATCCAGAAATAATAACATCTTTAACTATGAAGATGTTATGGGGGCCGAAGAACAAATAAGAAAGCAAAGACTTACCGAATTTTTAAGTTGTATTTTCCATGATTATTTTTCTAATACAAATACTGATGAATGGGTTTTAATAAATCAAGAAACCAATCCTCCATATTAATTATAATCATTATTATCATTATCATTTAAATATTTTTTTTTTTTTTTTTTTTAGAAATAGTAATATTTATGTTTTTTTTTTAATAAAAAAAAGAAAAAAAAAAAGTATTAAAAATTAATTTTTTATATTATATAATAAAATAAAATTACAATAATATAATCGAATATTATTTGATCTTTCTTATTAAAATACAATTAATTCTTTTTTTTTTTTTTTTTTTTTTTTTTTTTTTTTTTTAATAAATACAAAAGAATAATATACATTATTTATTAATAAAATAAATTAAAAATAGTTGTATAAAAAGTATAAAAATATTTACAATATTATATGTATTGCAATTATGAAGTATTTAATATTTTTTTGAAATTAAGAGAATGACATTATATAAACATCTTTTTAATAAATAACTTAAATATATAATAATAATAATAATAATAATTGAATTATTTTATTTTGATAATAATTAAAATTTAAATAATAAAAATTTTTATTTTAGGTTATTTTCTTATAAATATTTATTTTATTAAACTATGGATAAATTAATTAAAAAAATCGAATAAAAATAAATAAAAAAAATTTTTTTCTTATAATTTAATAATTAAAATTAAATGAATTACATATATATAATGTATTATTGTTTGTATATTTATTGATAATAATTAATTTTAACCAATTTATAATAATTTGCCTATCAAAAAAAAGACTCAAAAATAATTAAAAGAAAGGAAAATGAAAGGGTATAATGAAATAAGATGAAATAAGATGAAATAAAATGAAATAAAATAATGAAATAGTATAAAAGAGTAAAGTATTAATAAAAATAAAAAAAGTAAAATATTAATTATATAATTATAATAAATTACAATATGTAATTGACATCTTACTTAAAGAAATATCAATAGAAAGAAGATAATATAGTAATATTAACAATAATAAAAATGAGCTAATATATGGAATGATGCTATAATAATACATTATTATATAT
Source organism: Neocallimastix lanati (nom. inval.) (assembly GCA_016946835.1). Classification (NCBI taxonomy): domain Eukaryota; kingdom Fungi; phylum Neocallimastigomycota; class Neocallimastigomycetes; order Neocallimastigales; family Neocallimastigaceae; genus Neocallimastix; species Neocallimastix lanati (nom. inval.). The sequence goes on along the minus strand of JACVTC010000050.1, from coordinate 595,461 downwards.
TTAAAGTTATATTTAAAATTACAATAACTTTATTATATTATTATAAATGATTAATTCTTGTTATGTATTATAATGTATTATTATAATAATAGAAATTAACTTATAGAAAATGTTATAATGGATATTAGAAAGTAATAAATTACATTAGTTGCTTAGAATTTCAAATATATATTTATATATTTCAATAATAATGGTAATCATAAATAATTATTGTTAAAAAAAATAATAAACATAATAATTTTAATATTTATAATTATAATTTATAAAAATAATAAATATAATAATAAATATAATAATAATAATAATAATGATGATTAACATATATAAAAAGAACGAAAATTCCTTGTTATTAAATTATTATATTGGCATAATAATAATAAAAGAAAACTAAGAAGTTACTACTTTACTAATACAAATTTATTTTTTTAAAAAAAAAAGATATAAAAGATTTTTTTATTTATATATTTTTGCACTTTATTTTTTTTTGTTTGGAAGTGTGGCTACATCAAATTTAGATTAGTAGGCAATGTAATTATAGAACAAATCAGAATATTCATTATTCAGTAATTGTTAATTAATTTAATATAAATAAAGTTTAATATATATAAAATAAAAATTTCTATATATATATATTATAATAAATAAATTAAAGATTCTTTTCTTATATTTTATTGTTTATTATTTATTGTAATTAATAGTATTTTCATTTGTACTGTATTTGTACTGTATCTATAAAATATAAAATAATAATAAAAATATAAAATAAAATAAAACAAAAAAAAAAAAAAAAAAAAAAAGAAAAAAAGAATCCAAAGTATTATTAATATATTATTAATAATTTTTATACTTTCTACATATTAACTATTACTAATATGAAATAATATTTTTATTATAATTATTTTTTATCTTAAAATAAATTGTTTCTTTAAAATTTAATAAAAATTATATATATTAAAAAAATATATTCTTTATTTATTATTACTATTATTATTATTATTATTATTATTATTATTATTATTATTATTATTATTATTATTATTATTATTATTATTATTATTATTATTATTATTATTATTATTTATTAATTATTATTATTATTATTATTATTATTATTATTTATTATTAATTATTATTATTTATTATTAATTATTTATTATTATTGTTGTTCATAGATTTTACTATCAACTATTGAAAAATTATTTTGAAATTTTATAGTAATTATTTCTAATATTTCTATAAATATTATATAATTTAATTAATTAGATCTTAATTTAATTATATATATTTTTATACAATATAATTTATTTAAGTACTCTCTTATTATATATTATCTTATCTTATATTATATATTATTGTTTTATATTTTTGTTATAAAAATTTAAAAATATAAAAATTCAAAAATTTACATATGTTTTTTTATTTTTATTTCTTTTAATATTTATTTAAAAATATTAATAGTATTACGGTATATTTTTAAATCTTAATAGTTTATAATAATATATATTAAAAAAAAATAAAATATAATATAATATAATATATATAAGATGGGTTTATTCAATTTTTTAAAACCTTCAAAGGAAAAGCTTAATGAACAAGTTGACCAATTTGTTGAGCAACCACAAGAACAACAAAATTTATATCAAGGTAATCAGCAAATTCAAGCAAACCACAGTGAATACAAATTAATTGGTTACTATGCTAACGTAATTACTTTTAAAATATTTAATACAAATTCTAATATTTATTTTAAACTACTATAATATATATATATTTTTTTTTTATTTTTATTTTTTATTATAAGTAAAAAAAATATATGTATATATATAAATAAATAATAGTTAACTAAATATTCTATTCTATTTTATTTATTTATTATTATTATTATTTTTTTAAAAAAAAAAAAAATAAAAAAATAAAAAAAAAATAAAAATAAAAATAAAAAATAAAAGTGGATTTGTTATAAGGGTTATGAACCGACTAAAGTTCCAGTTGAAAAATTAACTCACATCAACTACGCTTTTGCTAATATTAAAGATGGAGAAGTTGTTTTAGGTAATATAAATTATTTTTTAAATTTTTCAAATTTTTATATTTTAAAGTATAGAACAAGCGATATTAACGCTACTTTATCTTTTAAAATAATATTATTAACAACAATAATATTTTTTTTTTTAGGTGATAAATGGATTGATACTGATAAGTCTTTTGGTGGTGATGATGACTGTCCAATTAAGGGTAACTACAACTTAGTAAGTATATCCATTTTAATAATAATAATAATAATAATAATAAAAAGAGACAAAATAAAATATAAATATAAAAGTATTTTTGAAATTCCTATGATAATGAAATGTATACTAATGAATGTATTATTTCATAACATATCAACTTTATTCATTCCTTATTTATAGTTCTTAAACCCTAATGGACCAATTAAGAAGCGTAACCCAAATCTTAAAGTTCTTATTTCCGTTGGTGGTTGGACTTGGTCAAAGGAGTAAGAATTATAATACAATAAAAATATAAATAAATAAATAAAAAGCATATATATATCTACTTAATAATATAGATATTAAATATAATTTTTTTTAAATAATTATAATAAATAAAAATTTTTATTTAAATAATACTTTTTTTTTTATATAATATACTAATATAAACAAATTATTTTAATTTATCAAACAATGAAAAAAAAAGTTTCTCAGATGTTGCTTCTACTGAAGAATCAAGAGAAAAGTTTGCTATTTCTTGTGCTACTTTCTGTAATAGATATAATTTCGATGGTATTGATATTGATTGGGAATTCCCAGTTAAGGGTGGTCAAGATGGTAACGGTCATCGTCCAGAAGATGGTGAAAATTATGCTCTTTTATTGCATTGCATTCGAAAGCATTTAAATAATTTAGGTCAAATGAACGGTAAGAAGTACTTATTAACTATTGCTTCTACTGCTGCCAAATATAATTATTCTGTACTTAATATGAGAGATATTGCTGAACCACTTGATTGGATAAACCTTATGAATTATGATTATTCTGGTATGTGGAGTAAATGTGCTCTTCACCAAGCTAATCTTTTCATGGAAAAGCCATTACCAGATGGTACTATTCCAACTCATAATTCAATCAGTCAATGTGTTGAAGATTTCATAAATCAAGGTGTACCAGCTTCTAAATTAGTCGTTGGTGTTCCATTCTATGGTCGTGGTTTTGCTAATGTTGAAGCCAATCCAGATGATTACACTGCTTCTGGTTTATACGCCAAATTCAATGGTCCATTAGATGGTAAGGAAAGTGGTTCCTTCCAGTATCATGAAATTAGAAAAGATTATATTAATACCACCTCAGGATACAAGAGATATTGGAGTGAAAATTGTTTTGCACCCTATCTTTTTAACCCAGAAAAGAAGGGTCTTATTTCTTATGATGATACCTGGTCTATGCATTACAAGGCTGATTATGTTAAAAATAATCACTTGGGTGGTATTATGATTTGGGAATTAAGTGGTGATTACGAAGATGAATTACTTAATTCCATTCTTTCTACTTTTAATAATTAAATCAACATATATATATAACATATATAAATAATTATAATGATAATAATAAATTAATTTATATACATATGAATATATATATTTATGAATATACAGTATAAATAATAACAAAATAGGAAAAAAAAAAAAAAAAAAAAAAAAGTTATATTTCAATTATTAAGTTTTATTTATTAAATTTTTAAAGTATTTTTATATTTTATTATATATATTGATTTATTTATATAATAAAAACTATCTATATTTTGCATATATTATTAACATTTTTATTTTAAAAAATTATAAAAAATTAAACAAAATAAACAAAATAAAAAAAAAAGTTTAAATATATATATATAATAACAATATTAACAATAATAAAAATAAAAAATAAAAAATATTATAAAAAATAATAAATAAAAATTAAATAAGTAATAATTATTTAAACATGTGTATTCATTTTTTTTTTTTTTTTTTTTTTTTTTTTTTTTTTTTTTTTTTGATTTTTCGATAGTATTAAAAATTAACTTTGTATTAAGAATAATATGGTTAATTTTTAAATAAATAAAAGAAATATATATATATGTTAATAATAAATAAAATATATATTATTAACATTATTATTTTATTTTTTTAAAAAAAAAAAAAAATAAAAAAACTGATAAATCTCACAATAATAATAATAATAATAATAATAATATTAATATTAATAATATATGTTTTTAATGAGCTTATTTTTTTTTTTTTTTTTTTTAATGAGCTTATTTTTTTTTTTTTTTTTTTTTTTTTAACAATAAATAAATATTTTATATATATCTATAATTGTTTAGGTTTTCTTTTACTTCCTTTTAGTAAATTTTTTTGAACAGGACTTTTGGTCTTTAGCGTTATAATTTCTTTATTAATATTTTTCATAGCATATGTTGTTGGGTTAAGAGATGACTTTTCTTTAGGAGGAGGAGAGGATACCAAAGCTCTTTTATTATTTATCGTCGGAGGTAATATATGACTCTCAGGATCTGAATGTTTTCTTTGTGGAGTTGGGGAAGGTTTCATAACTCCAGAAGAAGAAGACATAGAATTTTTTTTTTTGGAAAATGATTTTAGCATAGAAGATTGCTTTGAGATAGATGATTTCTTAGAAATAGTAGATGTGGAGGATATACTTTTTCTTTGAGAATGAGAACTTTTATTACGATTCTTTTTTGCCTTCTTTTTTCCTCTTTTTTGAAAATGTTCAGCCATATATCGAATTTCTTTATCTAATTATTATGTATTATGTATTATCATTATTATTAAATATATATATATATAATAAAAACAAAAATGTTATATATTTTATTATCTTTTTTTTATATAGTTATTTTAAACTTTATTTATATTCTTATTTTTATTTTATATTTATTTCTATATTTATATTTTTATTATTATTTTTCTTTAAATAAAATAATAAATACCTTTTAAAAATTTCTTTAATGTTAAATCTGTAGTAACATCGCTTGCTCTTTTTCCATCATTATTTATTACTGTTGGATTAATACCACAGGATACCTTTTACATATAATATAAATATGATATTATGTGTTACAATATAGTATAGTATAAAATATATTTAACATAATAAGTATTTATAAGATTTTTAATAATCAATAGTAATTTTTTTTATTCAATTATTAATTTTATGATAGATCTATTATTAAAAATTTTAAAGCTTTTTTATTATATTTTATTTTATTATTTTAATTTCTTTTTTTTTTTTTTTATATTTTAATAATAATTACCAATAAATGTACAACAGCTTCATTATTTTTCAATGCTGCAAAATGTAATGGAGTAGAACCAAATTCATCTCTTTTTTCTAAATCTCTTATAGAAAGACCATTTTTATATAATTCTTTAATTAAATAATCATTTCCATTACTTGCGGCCCTATTTATATATACATATTTATAAATATAATTTGATAAATATTAAAATTATAATAATAATATTAATAAAATTAAATAAAGTATAATTTTCGAAAAAAAATTTAAACTAAAAATTATTGTATATATATTAAAAATATATTAAAATTTAATCTTTTTTAAAAAAAAAAATTAAATTATCAATTTAATATGGATCATCCATACCAATGAACTGGTGTAACACCATAACTATTTCTTAAATTATTGGGCTCCAAACTCATTTTCATTAATAATTTTACAATATCATTTTGTTCATTTTGAGTAGCTAATGATAATAAATCTGATCCATAATAATCTTTTTTTACATTAACTGATACTTTTTTATTATATTAAAAAAATAAAAATTATAATTAAAATATATATATAATATATCAATGGTATTAATATAGATTTTGATATTAGTATATTATTAAAATTATTTAATATACCATTTTCATGCCATAATAGGTCATACATCTTATTTATTAATATAGTTATTTTTGTAAAAATTGAAAGATATTAATTTTTATTTAATATATAATATGTATATATATTTTTGATTTTAATGAATTTTTTTTTTTTTTAGATACTATTATTATTTTATTTTGTTTAATTTATTAATATATTATATTTTAAATATACATCTAAAATAATATTCATATATATTTTTTATTTTTACTTTATTAATTTTTCCAGTAGAAACGGAATCTATTAATTCCTTTTCTTTTGGTGTATTTTTATTATGTTTCTTTACACATATTTCTGGCAATCTAAAATCATCCTCCTTAACAACACCTTCATGCATATTATTTCTATATATATATATATATATATTTTTTTTTATTTTTTTTGTTTTTTTGATTTTGATTTTGTTTTTCTTGAATAATAATATATATATAGATGTATGTATTTATATATTATTATATCAAATAATAAAATAATATATGAATAAAGATTTTTATATTTTTATGTAAAAAAAAAAATTTCTTTTTATATATTATTAATATTTTAATATTGTTTTTTTTTATGTTTCCAAATTTATATATAGAAAATATAATTCTTTTTTAATTTATTTATTTTATTTTTGATTTGATTATTTGGTTGATTTAAAAATACAATAAAAAGAAAAAAAAAGGAATATGTCAAGCTTAATAAAATAAAATAAAATAAAAATTAAAAGAACGCAAAAAAAAAAAAAAAAAAAAAAAAAAAAAAAAAAAAAAAAAAAAAAAAAAAACCAAAGGAACATTAATAAAATATATATGGAATAATAAAAAAATATATATATAATAAAATTTTTAATTTTTTTTTTTTTTTCATTTATTTTATTTTATTTTTACTTTTATTTTATTTTTGTATTAAAAAAAATTATAATAATTAAAATTATTTTTTTTATCTTATATATCTTATGTGTTTTTTTATAGATTCCTTGAAGTTTAAATTTATGTATTAGTGAAAAAAAAAAAAAAAAAAAAAAATTAATTTTTTTTAATAGTACTAATATATTAAAATTTTAATCCTTTTTATTTTATCTTTTAGAAAGTTAAAAAATATAATAATTAAATTTGACAACCATTTTTACCTTACATAATTATTACGCTTTCATTATACAATATTTTTCATAGATAAAAATATACTAAAATATTGATAATAATAAACTTTTTAAATCAAAAAATAATTAAATCTAAAAAGTATATATTTTATATGGCATATATTTCCATATATATTTTTATACGCTTTTATTATTATTTTTTTTTCTTTTTTATTATTTTTTTTTTTATCTAATAATATTCAATAAATAGTTTTGTCTTTAAATATAATTAATCCATTTTTTCATTTACTTAAATAGGTTTGATTATTAAATTTAAAAAAAAAATATTTATAAAGTGTAATTTATAGTCTTTTCCTTTTCATATTAATTAATAAATATAAATTTAAATTTTTTTATAGTGTTACTTTAAAAATATATTTATAATATATTTTTAATAAATTTGTATAAATTTTAATATAAAAGTTAAAAAATTAATGATAAAAAAGTTGATTTAATTTTTTTTATTATCTTTTCTTTTATTTTCTTTTGTATTATTTTAATATAAAAATTTTCCATGTTCTTTCATTACGCATATAATTATTATTTAGATATATTAATTAAAAGACTAATAAATAAGTTAAATAATTATATTTGCATATTGATTAATTAAAAAGAAAAATAAATTAAATAATTATTTAGATTGATTAATATTAATTATAAAAATAAAACAAAAACAAAAACAAAAAAAAAAAATAAATAAAAAAAAAAAAAAAAAAGAAAAAAGAAAGGTAATAATAATACATTTATTGATTAAATATATAAAATAAATACAATTATTTTATTCTTTTGACACTTTTAATTTCTTTTTATTCTTATTTTCTGTCCTTATTTTATTATTATTATCTTCCTCTTCCACTTCTTTCTCATTTTCTTTTTTTCTTTTATTATTTTTGAT
>JACVTC010000050.1:577500-585000 GCA_016946835.1 Neocallimastix lanati (nom. inval.) | reverse complement strand
AATATATATATATATTAAAAAAAAAAAAAATGTAAATAAAATATATTATAATATATGTAGGTAAAAGTATTTATTAATATACAAATATAATTTTAATGTAAATTTAAATTTTTAAAAATATTTGAATTAATATTATGAAAATATAATAAATAAAAAAGAATTTCTTAAACGAATTGATTATTTAATAATTTTTAAAAATTTATTAAATAAAAAAAAAAATAAAATGAAAATAAATATATCAAAAATGCTTATTAATTATTTAAAAATTCAATTATTGAATATATATTATACCAAATATTATAATTTCCTGTTACTTCATTAATTGTTTTTTTCATTTGACTTGCATCAACCTTTTAATATATCATTGTATTAATTAATATATTTTTAATTATAAAAATAGTATTACATTTATAAAAATATATATATTCATATAATAAATATATATATATATGTATATTAGAAATTTCAATTTAAATTAAAAATCAAATTAAATTTGATATTATTCAAAAATTCTTTTTTACTTGAACTCTTGCAGGTCTGTTATAACGTGGTGGCATTTCAAATTTAATATATAATTAGGGAAAATATTTAAAAATATTACAACAATAACAAATAATAAATAATATTAAATAATAATAATAATAATAATAATAATAATAATAAAAATAATAATAATAATAATAATAATAGAATTCCCTCCCTAATAAAAAAATTTCTATTATTTACAACAATAGTATATAATAAAAAATATTTAGTTTAAATATATTTTTTTAAAAAAAAAAATAATAATAATAAAAAATAAAAGTGTAATAAAATAAAATATAATATTTTAATTTTTTTTTTTTACATACCTAATAATTTATATTTTTATTTTATATTATATTATATTATATTATTTTATTCTTTTAAATTCATTAAAATTAAATCTACCCTTTTTATTTATTAAAATTAACCATTAATTCATTAATTAATATGATAAAAATAAAATTTTTTTTATGAATAAATATAAATTTTTATACTTAAATAAAAAAAAAAATTATTTTTTAAAATTTATAAAAAAAATATTAAAATAATATAATGAATTTTTTTGGATTTTCTCCAATCATTTTGAAAAAAAAAATTTTAATTAAATGTTGAATATATAATATTTTTTTTTAGTATTATCTAAATACAATAAATAATAATAATAATAATAAATGACTACTAAACTTTTTCAAAAGACAAATGAATACATTGAAATTGCTATGATTAATTAATAATTTCAAAAGGAATGTATAATATTAATATTGTTTCATTAGATCTTATTTTTTTAAATGATATAATATCAATGAAGTAATTAAAATTTTATATAACTAAGTAAGGTCCGCTTCAGTACCAACAATTTTTGTCTTGTATATCCACATTTTGATAAATTTGTATCCACTTAATTAAAAGATACCATAATTTCAATTGCTATAATTTTAAACTTTTAAAAAGGTGAGGATTCTCCAAAGCAAGTTAATGATGACACCAGAAAAACCATTAAAAATGGTACTAATGAAATTAATGTTGTTTTGGATTTTACGACCTACATTAAAAATAATGTTGTAAAGGCCAATGAAATTATTAAAAGTTGTAGAAAAATTAATGAAAATACCAGAAACAAAGAAAATGATTTATTTAAAGTTATTTTAGAAACTGAAGTTTTATGTGGAATGAAAGATCATTTGGCAATTTAGCCATTACCAATAGTACCAATTTCATTAAAACTTCTACTAGTAAAATTATAAAAGGAGCTAATTTTAAAGCAGCTGTTTTCATGTGTTTCGCTATTGCTAAAACATATATTGATTCTAAGAAATTGTTGGTCTTAAGGTATTTGATGGTGTCAGAAGTTGTAAATAAGCTTCTCAGTAACTGAATTTGTTTAATGAAATTTTTTCAAAAGAAATTAATAATAATTTGATTTTTCTTCAAAAGAGTATTTTCTATATCGGTGGTAAAGGTTTATTTAAGAATTTAATTAATGAATAAAAATTTTTTTTAAAATAAAGTATGAAATTTTGAAATTTTGAAATTTTGAAATTTTAAAGATTTAAATAATTTAAATTTCAAATTTAATTATATATATAAAACTTAGGATTAACCATACAATTTTAATTAATAAAGTTATTAATAATAGCCCATTTCAACCTTAAGTATAGAATAAAAATAATTAATTGAAAATAGTATAGTAATTATAACTTATTTAAAAAAAATAGTTATAAATGCATAAAAAAAAATTAATAAAATATTTATTTATTATTATTTATTATTATTAATTTTTTGTTAATCTTTTTTTTTTTTTAATTAAAAATTAAAAATTAAAAAATAATTATACATAATTATTTTTAATTTTAATATTATTTTTTTTATAATTAATACAATTTATATTGAATTAAAAAACGGTCTATATACTTAAAAATTTTAAAATTATTTTCAGTATTAAAACACGTGATATTTTTAATAATTAATGAAATATCCATTTTTAAATAAAATATGTATTTATAATATTAAATTAAATCTTATATGAACTATAAAATAATAAATTAAAAAAAATATTTTAAGTAGGTCATTAAAATAATAATTGAAAAAATAATTGTAAATAAAATATAAATAATAATAATAAAATTATTATTATTATGAAAATTTATGAAAATGAAAATAATAAAATTATTATTATTATGAAAATTTATGAAAATAAAAAACAAAATAAATTATTGAAGTTAAAGCTATAATATTCATTCTTTTATTAAATAAAATAAATAAAATTATTAATTGAAGAGAAAAATATTAATAATAAAATAAGAGAAAAAGGGAATAGAAATGGCAAATATTAATAAAGTTACCACCCTTCTCTTTCCAAGTATCGTAAATGAAACCTTGACGGTCAATCAAATTGCTCAAAATGCTTATGAAAATGACATTGAAAATGTTCAAAATAATTTAATGATGAATTTAATAAGAAATAAATACACAAATTTATTGGATATTTTATTTCAAAGCGAGGGAATATTATGTTTACCAGTTAAAACATTATTTAAAAAATCGGATGAAGCCTTAATTACTGAAGATTACATCTGTATGATATTCTTTTTTTTTTTTTTTTTCATTCTTTTTGTATATATATATATATTTAAATTGATATTTCAACAAATATTTTAAGAAAATATTAAATATTTATTATGGTTATTTTTTTTTTAAAAAAAAAATATATATATATATATATATATATATATAATAAACGATATTAAAATTATAAAAATAATTTTAATAATAATTAATATATTAATTTTCAAATAATACTAGCTTCATATATTTTGAAAGTAACCCCTTCTGAATTTAAATATGAAACGATAAATGGTAAAAATGTTATAATAAATGGAAGTATAATATCAACAGACGAAGGTACTTTTTTTATTTAATTATTTTAAACATTTCGAAATTCAAATTTACAATTTCATAAAAAAAAATAATAATAATACTTAATAATAAAACTTAATTATTGAAAAAGATTATTTAGAATATTTTTTTTTTCTTTTCCTTTCATTATAATTAGGTTTTTCTAGTAGAAATTCAGCCCAAATTATATTTGAAAATGATTATACCAATGATACACAAGGATTTTCAAGGCATATTTTCTCAAATTTAATATTATATATCGTATATTAAATAATTTAAAAAGATAAAATTTTATTTTATAATTAACATGCTTTTATTTAAATAATAATAATATATTTATTATCATTGTTATTATTATTATATACAGAACTTTCACTATATATTTCATTGATTCATTTTTAATAGAATTGGAAAGAGAGGTATAATTTATGGGATGAAATTTATAATAATAATGAAAATAATAGTAATGATAATAAGATAAAAAAAAAAAGAATATGATAAATTTATTTTACAATATTCATAAATAGTAATATTTAAATTAATTTATTTTAAAATTTTTATTTGATGTATTTTAAAAAATTAAATGAAACTTCATTTTATCAAAAAAAAAAAAAAAAAAAAAGAGTAATAGTTCAACTAATGAAATTCATCCTTCCATTTCAATCAATCAAGGGTATATTTTTTAAATTAATTGAAAAAATATATATATAAAGATATATATATTAATAAATTATTGAATGTTTAAGTTTATAATATATATATTAATATTCTAATTATTTTCATAATTATTACTATTATTATTATTATATTTATATTATATTATTATTATAATTATTATTGCTATTTTTATTATTACAATTATTTTTACCATTATCATTTTTATTAAAATAATCAGTATTAATATTATAAGTGCTTTACCGGATGAAAACATAAATACTTTACAATGTAAGAAATAACAAAAAAATACAAAATTATTCAATATCTTTACTTAAAAGCATTCAAATATAATTATTTATATCTTATTAAAATAAATATATATAACTATTAATATCCTATTCATTCAAAAATTAAATAAATAATAAAAAAAAAAAAATCAAAATATTTTGATAATAGTATTTACAGACAGAACCATGGATAATATCGTGCAAAATTTAAATACAGAAGAAAGTATAAAGACAGAAGTTGAAAATCTTTTTAATTTTACAAGAAATATGATTGAAGGATTACATTCAAATGATATTGCTGAATTACTAGGAAAATCAAACATATCACCGGATTCTTTAGAAAAATATATTGAACAGTAAATTTTTATATACTAATATAATATATATTATATTAATGTTTAATTATATTTTATATAATAAAATAAAAAAAATTAATTATTAATTAATATATATAATTAAAAATTAATATTAAGACATGTCCAAGAAAAAACCTATGATATTGTATTTTTCAAATTATGTTCATTAAAAAGTAAGGAAGATTCTGACCTAATGGATTCAATTAATTCAGTTCAATATATAGATTTACCTCAAATTGGATTAAGTTATGAGTTAGGTAAGCTTAAGTAATAAACATTATTATTTAATATAATTTTTCATTATTATGCTGATGTCATTATATTAATTTATATAAATAATACTAAAATTAATAATAATACAAATATATATATATATATATTGTTAATATAATATTATATATCCTTTTTATTTTTACTTTTATTTTTATTTTTTATTTTTATTTTTTTTTATTGTTTAATAATAATAAAAATTATATAATAATAATAATTTTATTAATAGCTGATAATTTGGATCGTGCAGTAAAACATTTTAAATTAATATCAACTTTAAGAACACCAATGGAAAAAATTAAATGTCTTACTAATAGTATTCGTATTTTAATGTCTCAACCAATTTATTTGAGTACCGATTCATTATTTGATGATAAAAAAGGTAAAATGCCGGAAATAATATTAATAATAATAATAATAATAATAATAATAATAATAAATTTTAATAGTAATATAATAAGTATTTAAAAAATGAAATAATATGAAATAAAATATAAAAAAAAAATAATTATAAATAATTTTCTTTTAATACTAATATTATGATACTAATAAATTTATATTGAATCAATTTATATATTAATTTTAAATTACTCTAATTACAATGATATATTCAAAATATTTATTATTTTATCAATAATAATATTAAAATTATAAATTTTATAAATAAATATATATATATATTATATTTCAAAAATAATGATTCTTTTTATTATAAATGAAGATGAACATGTTGTATTATCAGCTGATCAATTAATTCCTTTGGTACTTTTACTTCTATTAAGAAGTAATGTATTAAATTTAATGTCCAATTTATGTTATATGAAAGATTTTTCATTGACCATTGATGTTAATTACGGAGAACAAGGATTTGCTCTCAGTACATTAGAAGCTGTCTTCCTCTATTTACAAAATATTCAACCCTCTTGGATTGATTTATCAAATAGAAATAATAAGCTTTGGAAAACTCTTAAGACTGGTACCTTAGAAGAATTTAAAAATATCTACAATGAAGAGAAAGAAAAGGTAAACAAAAAAGATTCATCCCAACTAAAGAATGATAATGATAGTCATAAAGAAGAAGATGATGAAAATAAACAAAATGATGATCTCCATCAATTCAATATTGTACCTATTGAAAATGTAATTGAAGCAAAAGATAAAAATGGTAATGACTTAGTTCTTTTAGCAGCTGAAGCTGGAAGAGTCGATATCATGCAATTTTTAGTTGAAGAGATGGATCATTCCTTATATACGAAAAACTATGAAGGAAATAATCCAATGCATTTAGCTATTTTAAATGATCGAAAAGATTTAATTAAATTTTTATCATCTCTTCCATTAACCACTAAAGACTATGAAAAAAAGCATATGGATTATCAAGAAAGTTTTCTTCGTTCTTCCAGTTATACTTCATTAATTAATTTAGGTGAAACAGAAGATGCCTCAGCGACCCCACAAAAAATTATAAAAATTTTAATGAATAAACAAAATCATGAACGGATCACTCCTCAAATGCTTTTAATTAAGAACAGTAAACATAAGTTATTAGATTGTTTTCAAAATGAATATCTTGATCTTTTAAGTATAAATGAACCCAGTTTTTCCTTTGATACCCCATTAATTTTAGCATGTAAGGAAGGTCACTATGAATTAGTGAAATTTTTAATTCAACATGGAGCTGATATTTGCTTCCAAAATCCCTTAGGTAATACTGCGTTCCATTATGCCGATGAAACCTCCATCAAGATTCTTTTAGACCATTGTCAAGAATGGGATCGATTACCTGCTTCAGCTAGAAGTCCAACAAAACCTGATCCCAATATTAAAAATAAGGAATCCCTTACCCCACTTATTTATCATTGTCGTGAAAAACATGATCGTGTTGTGGCAGAAATGTTAAATTATCCTTGTGTCGATATTAAGTGTCAAGATAACGATGGACGTACTTGTCTTCATTATACATGTTCTAATAATGCTCTAGAACTTCTTAAGAAGCTTGTTCTCAACTGTAAAATTGATATCAATTCAAAAACACGAGAAGGCAACACACCTTTACATACGGCAGTTTATAAAAATAACTTAGATATGATTAAATTTTTATTAGAACATGAAGCTGATCCCACCATTAAAAATAATAAAAATAAATCACCAAAAGCCTTCACTGAAAATGATGATATTATTAGTTTAATTGATGGTAAGAGTTATATAGAAAAAATATTTATAAATATATATTCATATATATATGCAATAAAAATGATAGTGATAATGATAACAAAATTAAAATAATAATAATAATAATAAATAGTAGAAATAATATGTATATATATAACATAAATTTTTAATTTATTAAAAAAATTTTTTTATTTTTATTTTTATTTTTTTTTTTTTTTTTTATTTATTTTTATATTTTTTGTTTTTTGCTTTTGTTTTGTTTTATTATTGTTATAAATATATATTTTATCATTCCTTAGATTATATAATAATTAATAAAAGAGGTAAAAAGAATGAAA